>VSWD01000012.1:16661469-16707763 GCA_033119305.1 Pinctada imbricata
ACGATTTGTGTTGTTGTTATTGAGTTTTACAAATGTGCGATTCTAAAAATAGAAAATACAGAGCGTATACGTAAGCGTCACCCACTCTAAAGATTCCTCTGCGCTTCAATGGAATATGAATTTCTTTGCCTAAAGGGACTTTAACATGGTATTTCACTCGCAATGGAAATATAATAGAGTAAACTTCATGATTTATTATTATAAACCAGATACATATTACACAATTTTGGCCATTGGAATAACTTGTTTACTGTAGTATTTTTCTAATATTGTGGCCTTCCTTTTATTTCAATTTTCGACCTAAGATATTAGAGAAAAGGAACTTCAACCCTCCTTTTATGTCAGAAAAAAAATCATTTTCACATCTAAATGTATGTAAAGTTCAATAAAACATCAATATCATTTAACATAAATTCCACTTTCTTTATAAGCCTGGAAACCTCGTTGGCATATATCGGTTCGTATATATAAAATGCTATAAATACACTGCACTCTTATCTCAAGTATTGTTTGAGATGCCATTTTACTATAAGTTGCTGATCTTTTAGTTACTCTTTAAAAAAAAATCCTTTAAATTCCCAAAGTTGTCGAATTAATGATATCAATCATCAAATTGATTTTACTATTCGGTTTTTCTGTTTCTGATTTAATACAGATGAAAATATTCAACATGTTCTAATTTTGAGCTTTTGTTGTATACATTCCGCAGCTCCTTCCATGGGTGAAATAATCTGATGTGACATTAATATCCACAGACGGTCTATTGTAAAAGACTAAATTACAATATTATGTCAAAATATAGCCCAGGGAGAATAACAAATATATAAAACAAAGTTTCAATATCATATTATTTGACTATTCGAAATATGAGAAAAACTTGTTTCATTCGATAAGTAACAGATTTTAGTGAGGAAAAGAATGATAGATAATGAAATCTCTGAAATCGTTGCGGTAATTATACATTTTATACATTAAATCAAAGATCGAACAATTTCTCTTCAATTTATGTAGAAAACACATTTCATTACGAAAGATTGTATTATTTCAAGTTTCTTTTGTTTTATGGCTTTGGCCTCAAAACCTACCTGCTCGAGGACGCAAAACAGAAAATAAGAAGGACCTTAATGATACCAAGAGCCCCATCGGGGACAACGCTCACCTGATACCCATGCACACTATTACCACACTGACAATGTATAAAATGTATAAAGATACATATTGTAGTTGCACTGGGCAAGCAAAGATTTCCCTGGTCAAATAAAAGTATATATAGGTACCTTTAGGATGTGTAGCAATTGATGTGAGAAAGAAAAGTCTTGCATATTTAGGAAAATAATTTCCCTATCACTTTTTTGTACTTAAGGAGGTATTGAACACGCAAAATTCGCTTTTTCTCCAAATTTTTGAAATTATTTATTTCTTGTCTGTCCTTCATCATACAAACTTACATCTGATTCTATCCACAGGAAAATTTTCTATGAGACTTTGAAATATGCACCTTGTTCGTGAATTTCTTTACGACGTCATATTATTAAAAGTGTCAATTCAGTTCTTGTAAAGCTATTTCAAAATTAATTTCAATTGAACTTCCAGAATATTAATATAATAAAATATATAAATGTATTGCTCTGACATATGGAAAAGATGAACTAAATTGTGTAATAAACAAAGGCAGGATACTGGAAAAGAAAATGACACCGTCGCTCAAAAAATTTCTAGCCAATTGGCTGCCAATAGCCATGTCGGAAGTTCGCTTCTTTTCATGTGGTGGATGTTTTTGTTTGTTTGCTTTGGTTCCTGTTTTATCCTGATTCGGTTTGCCTTCGGTTTCTGATTTTCTGAATTATAGATTTTGTGCTGTGTACAGGGATATGGTCATAATACATATTTGTCATTTTTACCACTGTTCATGTGTAACTGCTGGTGGACAAATTGTCCCCAACGGCACGAATGTCGCTATTTGCAATGGCGTAAGGTCCCCTATGCAAAAAAATAGATTTATCGGTTATAATACAATACTGAGGGGACCTTACGCCATTTACTTTCGTGTTGACCATAGTAAAGAGGGAACCTTACGACATTGAATTTAATAAAAAGGGATCCTTACGCTTTTGACTTTTCATAATTGGAGGAGGGGGCGACAGAACTGGGCGAAGAATATCAGAAAGGGATGAGGGGGGGGGGGAGGAAAGGGGCGGAAAAGGGAGAAAAGGGTGGGAGGTGGTAGGAGGAGAGGAGGGGACCTTACGCCATTGACTTTCTACATGGACCATAATAATGAGGGGAACCTTACGTCATTGACTTTCTATATGGACCATAATAAAGAGGGGACCTTACGCCATTGACTTTCTTTATGGACCATAATAAAGAGGGGACCTTACGCCATTGACTTTCTCTATGTATTATAATACAGAGGGGACCTTACGCCATTGACTTTCTATATGGACCAAAATAAAGAGGGGACCTTAAACCATTGACTTTCTACATGGACCATAATAAAGAGGGGACCTTACGCCATTGACTTTCTCTATGGATTATAATACAGAGGGGACCTTACGCCATTGACTTTCTATATGGACCATAATAAAGAGGGGACCTTACGCCATTGACTTTCTCTATGTATTAATATGAATCAAGGCAAAGCCTTTTTGTGCGAGCGGAGAGAAAATAAAATAAAAATAAAACTTTCTTTCGTGCATTTTAGACTATGACGGTTTATCTCATCTTACAAAACTTTCAGTTTGATGATTGCCAAAAAAAAAAAAGTAGTATAAGGCGAGCGGAAACACGGAAGCAAATAAACATTTTAATTAAGGGGGGGGGGACTTAAAATATGATTCTTGATACGTCCCTGTTTCCGCCTAGACCGGCAAATATTAGATTAGGTGTGTGTGGGGGGGGGGGGGGGGGGGGGGGGTCCAGTTATATTTACGGAAAACTACGGGAAAAAAAAAAAAAAAAAAAAAACTGTCTGATTTTGAAAACTTATATCAACGATCTAGTTTTAAGAACTCAGTAGACAGTGCTCAAGGATTTATAAACAGACCTGGTTAAAAACGGAATCGATCTAAGCTCATATATTTTCTTAATGTGATTTTTTTTATTTCAAGCCATTTTAATTCTGTCAGAAGAGGGTTAAATGAAAATAAATAACTCATTGCATATCGACCCAAAAAAAAAAAAAAAAAGATGTCGGACACAATCGTCCAAAGCCTGTTTCACAACATTTCAATAACAAAAAAAAAAAAAAAAAAGAAAGAAAGAAACACACACACGCAGTATCGGAATTCAAAATCATAATTTTGGAGAAATGTTCGGTTGCCTCTAATTCGAGAAGTGTTCTGGATTGAGAAACTTAATACCGTAAAGCCATCCGGATTGAACACAAAATCGCCCATGGGAATACTTTGGCCGGATTATTGACCTTTTTAAAAGCGTTTACGTCAAGCAAAATACGTCCATTAAAGGAAAAACTTACGACGTCAAAGTGACATTAGCGATTTGGCGCGATGACGTCAATGACGTCATAGAAGCACATTAAACAAAATACTCAAACGGAAATGTCGGCTTTCCTAAAAGATTCCGTAGTTACGCCAAGTTGTTGATGCTATTTCGTAATCTGCTTTACGAAAAATTATATCAATAAATTTAACTTGTAAACAAAAATTGAGTATAGCTTATACGTCAACTTGCATGTCGAAAAAAGATGTAAATGGCAATATCCAGCATCTCCGCAGCAACTCTGTACGTGAGAGGACGAAAGTTTTTGAAAGCATAGTAGTACATTCTCAATCACTGATTTAGCATCTTTTCTCAGTAAAGTAAGTGTATACGCGTTACCGTAAGGGCGAGCTTCGCTCGCAAAGACCCTTCGGGCCTTTGCAGCGAGCTCCGCTCGCTATAATACAGAGGGGACCTTACGCCATTGACATTCTATATGGCTTATAATACAGGAGGGGACCTTACGCCATTGACTTTCTGTATGGATTATAATAAAGAGGGGACCTTACGCCATTGACATTCTATATGGATTATAATACAGAGGGGACCTTACACCATTGACTTTCTACATGGACCATAATAAAGAGGGGACCTTACGCCATTGACTTTCTCTATGTATTATAATACAGAGGGGACCTTACGCCATTGACTTTCTATATGGACCATAATAAAGAGGGGACCTTACGCCATTGACTTTCTCTATGTATTATAATACAGAGGGGACCTTACACCATGGACTTTCTATATGGACCATAATAAAGAGGGGACCTTACGCCATTGACTTTCTCTATGTATTATAATACAGAGGGGACCTTACGCCATTGACTGTCTATATGGACCATAATAAAGAGGGGACCTTACGCCATTGACTTTCTCTATGTAGTATAATACAGAGGGGACCTTACGCCATTGACATTCTATATGGCTTATAATACAGGAGGGGACCTTACGCCATTGACTTTCTGTATGGATTATAATAAAGAGGGGACCTTACGCCATTGACTTTCTATATGGATTATAATACAGAGGGGACCTTACACCATTGACTTTCTACATGGACCATAATAAAGAGGGTACCTTACGCCATTGACTTTCTCTATGTATTATAATACAGAGGGGACCTTACGCCATTGACTTTCTATATGGACCATAATAAAGAGGGGACCTTACGCCATTGACTTTCTCTATGTATTATAATACAGCGGGGACCTTACGCCATTGACTTTCTATATGGACCATAATAAAGAGGGGACCTTACGCCATTGACTTTCTCTATGTATTATAATACAGAGGGGACCTTACGCCATTGACTGTCTATATGGACCATAATAAAGAGGGGACCTTACGCCATTGACTTTCTCTATGTAGTATAACATAGAGGGGACCTTACGCCATTGACATTCTATATCGATTATAATACAGAGGGGACCTTACGCCATTGACTTTCTACATGGACCATAATAAAGAGGGGACCTTACGCCATTGACTTTCTCTATGTATTATAATACAGAGGGGACCTTACGCCATTGACTTTCTATATGGACCATAATAAAGAGGGGACCTTACGCCATTGACTTTCTCTATGTATTATAATACAGAGGGGACCTTACGCCATTGACTTTCTATATGGACCATAATAAAGAGGGGACCATACGCCATTGACTTTCTCTATGTATTATAATACAGAGGGGACCTTACGCCAGTGACATTCTATATGGATTATAATACAGAGGGGACCTTACGCCATTCACTTTCTACATGGACCATAATAAAGAGGGGACCTTACGCCATTGACTTTCTATATGTATTATAATACAGAGGGGACCTTACGCCATTGACTTTCTATATGGACCATAATAAAGAGGGGACCTTACGCCATTGACTTTCTCTATGTATTATAATACAGAGGGGACCTTACGCCATTGACTTTCTATATGGACCATAATAAGAGGGGACCTTACGCCATTGACATTTATCTATGTATTATAATACAGAGGGGACCTTGCGCCATTGACATTCTATATGGCTTATAATACAGAGGGGACCTTACGCCATTGACTTTCTGTATGGATTATAATACAGAGGGGACCTTACGCCATTGACTTTCTCTATGTATTATAATACAGAGGGGACCTTACACCATTGACTTTCTACATGGACCATAATAAAGAGGGTACCTTACGCCATTGACTTTCTACATGGACCATAATAAAGAGGGGACCTTACGCCATTGACTTTCTCTATGTATTATAACACAGAGGGGACCTTACGTCATTGACTTTCTATATGGACCATAATAAAGAGGGGACCTTAAACCATTGACATTCTACATGGACCATAATAAAGAGGAGACCTTACGCCATTGACTTTCTCTATGTATTATAATACAGAGGGGACCTTACGCCATTGACTTGCTATATGTACCATAATAAAGAGGGGACCTTACGCCATTGACTTTCTCTATGTATTATAATACAGAGGGGACCTTACGCCATTGACTTTCTACATGAACCATAATAAAGAGGGGACCTTACGCCATTGACTTTCTCTATGTATTATAACACAGAGGGGACCTTACGTCATTGACGTTCTATATGGACCATAATAAAGAGGGGACCTTAAACCATTGACTTTCTACATGGACCATAATAAAGAGGGGACCTTACGCAATTTACTTTCTCTATGTATTATAATACAGAGGGGACCTTACGCCATTGACTTTCTATATGTACCATAATAAAGAGGGGACCTTACGCCATTGACTTTCTCTATGTATTATAATACAGCGGGGACCTTACGCCATTGACTTTCTATATGGACCATAATAAAGAGGGGACCTTACGCCATTGACTTTCTCTATGTAATATAGTACAGAGGGGACCTTACGCCATTGACATTCTATATGGATTATGATACAGAGGGGACCTTACGCCATTGACTTTCTACATGGACCATAATAAAGAGGGGACCTTACGCCATTGACTTTCTCTATGTATTATAATACAGAGGGGACCTTACGCCATTGACTTTCTATATGGACCATAATAAAGAGGGGACCTTACGCCATTGACTTTCTCTATGTATTATAATACAGAGGGGACCTTACGCCATTGACTTTCTATATGGACCATAATAAAGAGGGGACCATACGCCATTGACTTTCTCTATGTATCATAATACAGAGGGGACCTTACGCCATTGACATTCTATATGGATTATAATACAGAGGGGACCTTACGCCATTGACTTTCTACATGGACCATAATAAAGAGGGGACCTTACGCCATTGACTTTCTCTATGTATTATAATACAGAGGGGACCTTACGTCATTGACTTTCTATATGGACCATAATAAAGAGGGGACCTTACACCATTGACTTTCTCTATGTATTATAATACAGAGGGGACCTTACGCCATTGACTTTCTATATGGACCATAATAAAGTGGGGACCTTACGCCATTGACATTTATCTATGTATTATAATACAGAGGGGACCTTGCGCCATTGACATTCTATATGGCTTATAATACAGAGGGGACCTTACGCCATTGACTTTCTGTATGGATTATAATACAGAGGGGACCTTACGCCATTGACTTTCTCTATGTATTATTATACAGAGGGGACCTTACACCATTGACTTTCTACATGGACCATAATAAAGAGAGTACCTTACGCCATTGACTTTCTACATGGACCATAACAAAGAGGGGACCTTACGCCATTGACTTTCTCTATGTATTATAATAAAGAGGGGACCTTACGTCATTCACTTTCTATATGGACCAAAATAAAGAGGGGACCTTAAACCATTGACTTTCTACATGGACCTAATAAAGAGGGGACCTTACGCCATTGACTTTCTCTATGTATTATAATACAGAGGGGACCTTACGCCATTGACTTTCTATATGTACCATAATAAAGAGGGGACCTTACACCATTGACTTTCTACATGGACCATAATAAAGAGGGGACCTTACGCCATTGACTTTCTCTATGTATTATAATTCAGAGGGGACCTTACGCCATTGACTTTCTATATGGATTATAATAAAGAGGGGACCTAACGCCATTGACTTTCTCTATATATTATAATACAGAGGGGACCTTACGCCATTGACTTTCTCTATGTATTATAATACAGAGGGGACCTTACGCCATTGACTTTCTCTATGTATTATAATACAGAGGGGACCTTACGCCATTGACAATCTATATGGATTATAATACAGAGGGGAACTTACGCCATTGACTTTCTGTATGTATTATTATACAGAGGGGACCTTACGCCATCGACTTTCGATATGGACCATAATAAAGAGGGGACCTTCCGCCATTGACTTTCATATGGATTATAATACAGAGGGGACCTTACGCCATTGACATTCTATATGGATTATAATACAGAGGGGACCTTACGCCATTGACATTCTATAAGAACCGTAATACAGAGGGGACCCAACGCCATTGATTTTCTATGTTCACAATAATGCAGAGGGGAACCTATCACCATCAACGAAATCTGTATGGACCTAAATACAGAGGGGACCTTACAACATTGACTTTATACATCGACCATGATACAGAAGGGACCTTACACCATTGACTTTCTATATGGACAATAATACAATGGGAACCTTACACTATTGACATCTATATGTATCATAATGAAGAGGGGACCTAACTCCATTGACTTTCTATATGAACCATAGTACAAATGGGACCTTACTCCATTTACTTTCTATATAGACTATAGTACAGAGGGGGCCTTTTGCCTTTGACTTTCTATATGGACCATAATACAGAGGGGACCTTACACCATTGACTTTCTGTATGGACCATAGTACAGAGGGGACCTTACGCCATTGACTTTCTATATGTATCATAATACTCATAATACAGAGGGGACCTTACTCCATTGACTTTCTATATAGAACATAGTACAGAGGGAACCTTACTCTATTGACTTTCTATACGGATCATAATACGGAGGGGACCTTACTCCATTGACTTTCTATATAGACCATAGTACAGAGGGGACCTTCCGCCATTTACTTTATATATGGACCATAATACAGAGGGAACCTTACACCATTGACTTTCTAAAAGGACCGTAATACAGAGGGGATATTACGCCATTGACTTTCTATATGGACCATAGTACAGTGGGGACCTACATCGACATTATACAGAGAGGAACTTACGCCATTGACTTTCTCTATAGACCATAATACAATTGGGACCTTACACCATTGACTGTCTATATAGACCATAGTACAGAGAGGACCTTACGCCATTAACTTTCTGTATAGACCATAATACAGAGGGGACCTTACGCCATTGACTTTCTACATCGACCATAATACAGAGGGACCTTACGCCATTGACTTTCAATATATACCATAATACAGAGGGGACCTTACGCCATTGACTTTCAATATATGCCATAATACAGAGTGGACCTTACGTGATTGACTTTCTTTATGGACCATAATACAGATGGGATTTTACGCCATTGACGTTCTGGATCAAAATACAGAGGGGACCTTACGCCATTGACTTTCTATATAGACGATAGTATTGAGGGGACCTTACGCCATTGACTCTTTATATAGACCATAGTGCAGAGCGGACCTTACGACATTGACTTTCTATATGGATCATAAAACAGAGGGGGCCATACTCCATTGACATTTAAGATAGACCTTAGTACAGAGGGACCTTATGCTATTGACTTTCTATATGGATCATAATACAGAAGGGACCTTACTCCATTGACTTTCTATATAGACCATAAAACAGAGGGGACCTTACGCCATTGACTTTCTATATAGATCATAATGCAGAGGGGACCTTACTCCATTGACATTCTATATAGACGATAGTACAGAGGGAACCTTACGCCATTTACTTTATATATGGACCATAATACGGAGGGAACCTTTCAATATTGACTATCTGCAAGGACCGTAATACAGAGGTGTTATTACGCCATATGACTTTCTATATAGACCATAATATAAAGGGGACCTTCCACCATTGACATTCTACATCGACATAATACAGAGAGTACCTTATGCCATTGACTTTCTCTATAGACCATAATACAATGGGGACCTTACACCATTGACTGTCTATATGGATCATAATAAAGAGGGAATCTTACGCCATTGACTGTATATATGGACCATAATACATAGGGGACCTTACGCCATTGACTTTCTATATAAAGACCATAGTACAGAGGGGACCTTACGCCATTGACTTTCTACATCGACCATAATACAGAGGGGACCTTACACCATTGACTTTCTATATGGACCATAATACACAAGGGATCTTACGCCATTGACTTTCTATATGGACCATAATACAGAGGGGACCTTACACCATTGACTTTCTATATAGACTATAGTACAGAGGGGACCTTACGCCATTGACTTTCTATATGGACCATAATAAAGAGGGGACCTTACGCCATTGACTTTCTCTATGGATCATAATACAGAGGGGACCTTACGCAATTGACTTTCTATATTACCCATAGTACAGGGTGGATCTTACGCCATTGACTTTTTATATGGATCATAATACGTTATCGACTTTTTGTATGACCATAGCAGAGAGGGAACCTTACAACATTGACTTTTATAAGAACCGTAATACAGAGGGGACCCTACGCCATTGACTTTCTATGTTCACAATAATACAGAGGGGAACATAACACTATTAACGAAATCTGTATGGACCTTAATACAGAGTGGACCTTACACCATTGACTTACTACTGTAAATTGTTTTATTTTCGTCAGTACCAATTTTCGTCAATTCGTTCAAAATGACCATTTCGTCAGTACGTAAATTCGTCATCCAAGGGTCCCTAAAATATAAATTTGTCTGTTCAAATGCCAACTTAACATTCAGGTATAGGCCGTATGCGTTTGTTTTCATTGTTTGTTTAACAATTATTGGTAAACAAACAATTAGAGACATGCATACCACCTAGCTTGTTGTGAAAACATATCATTTATTAATTAGAAGTACATTATATGTGACTTTGTGTACGTATTCAGTTTTCAATGATTTATCATTTGCCTGTTGTATTTTAAACTCTTAAGATTCAATTTTTCCTTTCTACACTATATTTTGTCAAGAGTATTTATATTCGTCGATACGTAATTTCGTCAAGGGAGGCACTGACGAAAATGACGAAAATTGGTACCTGACGAATAAATACCAATTTACAGTATATGGACCATAATACAGATGGTAACTTACACCATTGAATTTCTACACGGACCATACTACAGAGGGGACCTTACACCATTGACTTTATACATAGACAATAATACAGAAGGGACCTTACACCATTGACTTTCTATATGGACAATAATACAATGGGGACCTTACACCCTTGACTACTATATGAATCATAATACAAAGGGGTCCTTACTCCATTGTCTTTCTATATGAATCATAGTACAGAGGGGACCTTACACCATTGACTTTATATAAGAACTGTAATACAGAGGGGACCTTACACCATTATGTTTCATGGAAGAAGAAATAGATTCTATCACTTTCTACTGAGACATTAAAAGTTACACTCTATGCTGTCCCACGACTCTGATGGTCACATGAACACCTCACTCTATGACAAACGTGACGACTTAAGTTTCAGCATCACAAACTTTCCTTTTCTGAGTAGCAACATTCTTTCAGCGCCTGCTTATGGCGTGTTAATATGCCAGATAAAGTACAAAATATATAGATTTTGATAGATGCAAGCAGGAGATGCTGACTCTTTCTGGGCACCTGGTCTCACTCTCATGTAATGGGAGTTCGCTTCTTTCCATGTAGTGGAAGCGCAGGGATCACTTTGTCCGTTGTCCGTCTGTCAGTCAGTCCGTCCGTCCGTCTGTCTGTCACACTTTGGGTGTCACACCCCATAACTTTTCATCGGTAAGTGATAGGGCTTTGATATTTCACATGTGTATTTCCTGTGATGAGACCTTTTTAGACATACCATAATTTTTGACCTAGTGACCTTGACCTAGATATTTGTCCTACTTTTCAAAAAATTAACATTGGCTATATCATTTGATTGGTAAGTGATAGGGATTTTATAATTCACATGTGTATTCCTTTTCATAAGACCTTTGTACAGATACCAAATTCTTTTTACCTAGTGACCTTGACCTAGATATTTGACCTACTTTTCCAAAAAAAAAAAACATTTGCTATATCTTTTGATTGGTAAGTGATAGGGATTTTATAATTCATATGTGTATTTCCTGGGTCATAACCTTACAACATGTACCATAAATTTTGACCTAGTGACCTTGACCTAGATATTTGACCTACTTTTCCAAACAATTAACATTGGCTATAACTTTTGATTGGTAAGTGATATGAATTTTATAATTAACATGTGTATTCCTTTTCATAAGACCTTATTACAGATACCAATTTTTTTTACCTAGTGACCTTGACCTAGGTATTTGACTTACATTTGAAAAAAAATAAGAATGGCTATATGTTTTATTTTATAAGTGACACGGCTTTGATATTTCAAACATGTATTTCTTATGATGAGTCCTTTCTTTTATTCCCAAAAATTTGTACCCAGTGACTTCACCTAGATGATTGACCTTTTCTGAGAGTAACAGATTGACCATAGCTTTTAATTGATAAGTAAGAGGTTTTATATTTCACATGCGACTTCATTTGACAAGACTTTCCCACTGATAAATGTACAAATATTGAACCAAGTGACCTAGACCTACATATTTTATCAACTTTTTAAAAATAGGCCGCTTCGCAGGAGACACAAGCATCTCTTGGATTGCTATTTTTGTTTGTTTGCTTTGGTTCCTGTTTTATCCTGATTTGTATGGCCCGGTTTATGATTTTCTGAATCATCCTTTTACTACTGTATTTTGGGATATGGTCATTGTCCATATTAGTCATTTGTATCGTGGATATGATCCCGCTGTCAGTGAACGGACACTCGACATGGTACTTGACCAATCTACAGCCTTGTGTCAGCACATTTGTAAGAATTGCGCTCTGATTAAATGTGACGATGGGAATCCAAACCGGGTCCTTTCCAAACTTCTTTAGAGAAGACTGGGCCCGATAGCTCCTCTGAATGTCAGTCGGACTCCTCGTGTAAAAAAAAAGCATGAGCTAGCTGCAGCCGGCAGAGCACGGACTGTACCGGTATTACGTACGGGCCCCTAACCCCATCCATTTATATACTAGTATTAATCTGCGTTGCTTTGGCCTCTGCATATAACTGTCTTGTTTGTGTGGTCATCAAACAGTGAGGAGGTTGTTTTACACTACAATTTTGCGTTCTTCGAGATATTTTGGCAAATGCAAACGTGGGAGGGTTGTGCGCACGTAATCTGGATAACCACACCATTTCTGCAACTTGCGTAACAAATGACCGTCCTAAGTCGGCACTGGTTACCCATTGGTCTCGTTTTACACTACAATTTTGCGTTCTTCGAGATATTTTGGTAACTGCAAACGTGGGAGGGTTGTGCGCACGTAATCTTGATAACCACACCATTTCTGCTACTTGCGTATTAAATGGCCGTCCTAAGTCGGCACCGGTTACCTGTTGGTCTCTTTGGTTTATGTGTAGATTTTGTGTTTCATGTTTCTGTGTCGGGTGCTCGTCTTTGTGTTTTTGCATGGGATGTTTGGCGTTTTCCTGTTGGTACTGCAACAGAGTCATGTTGGAGATCCCCTCCCTCCTTTCATATGGACGCTGATACCGAGTCTTCTTGAATACCCAATCATTTCTTTTGTTGCGTGAAGTAACAAATGTATTTAGTCAATATAGAAAGAATTTGGAGTATAAGGGTACCCTCAGTATTACAGACAATATGGAAAGGAAATGTCAAAATGTATCCTCTGAACAATAATCGTCCATATAAAAAGTCAATGCCATAAGCCCCCCTCTATATTACTGTCCTTCTAGAAAGTCAATATAAGTGTCCATATAAGAAGTCAATGGCGTAAGGTCCCCTATCTATTTAAGATTATTGGAAGTCGATGACGTAATGTCCCTCTGTAAATTTTTTCAATGGCGTAAGGTCCCCTCCGTATTACTGCATATCGAAACAGAAGTCAATGGCGTTAGGTCCCCTCTGCTCAGTTCAGTTTGATAGGCGTACCGTCAGAAATAAGCTGTATGTTGGAATTTTGACCTATGCAACGGACCCACCGAAGCAGTGAGGGTTCTTTTACGTTCCTACGCCTATCCGAGACAGGGGACCCCCGTTTTATAGTCCATTCAGAAAGACTAGGCTGGGGTTACTTGTCTATATACAAGGTGTAAGCCCACATCACCTGGCGAGGCTCTAAGTTGGTAATCGTCCCTTCACCTGGCGCTCGTCGGATTCGAACCTGTCAGTCTCATGCTTCACTGACCACGACGTACTTAACGCTTTACCAACTTAACTTATTGTCCAGACAAGGTCGGAAGGTCCCTCTGTTATGGGGGTGGGGAGAGAGAGACAAGGAGGTACCACTTCTCCCCTTTCTCGTCCCTTTTCGACCTTAGGAAGTCAATGGCGTAAAGTTCCTCTCGTAAAATTGTCCGTATAAAAAGTCAATGACGTAAGTTCCCCTCTGTATTATAATCCATAGAGAAAGTCAATGGTGTAAGGTCCCCTCTGTATATTATTGTCCATAAAGAAAGTCAATGGTGTAAGGTCCCCTCTGTATATTATTGTCCATAAAGAAAGTCAATGGTGTAAGGTCCCCTCTGTATATTATTGTCCATAAAAAAAGTAAATGGTGTAAGGTCCCATCTGTATATAATTGTCCATAAAGAAAATCAATGGTGTAAGGCCCCCTCTGTATATTATTGTCCATAAAGAAAGTCAATGGTGTAAGGTCCCCTCTGTATATAATTGTCCATATAGAAAGTCAATGGCGTAAGGTCCCCTCTGTTTATAATTGTCCATATAGAAAGACAAAAGCGTAAGGTTCCCTCTGTATATAATTGTCCATATAGGAAGTCAATGGTGTAAGGTCCCCTCTGTTATAATTGTCCATATAGGAAAACAATGGCGTAAGGTCCCCTCTGTATTATAATCCATATAGAAAGTAAATGGCGTAAGGTCCCCTCTTTATTATAATCCATAAAGAAAGTCAATGGTGTAAGGTCCCCTCTGTATATTATTGTCCATAAAGAAAGTCAATGGTGTAAGGTCCCCTCTGTTTATAATTGTCCATATAGAAAGACAAAAGCGTAAGGTTCCCTCTGTACATAATTGTCCATATAGGAAGTCAATGGTGTAAGGTCCCCTCTGTTATAATTGTCCATATAGGAAAACAATGGCGTAAGGTCCCCTCTGTATTATAATCCATATAGAAAGTCAATAGCGTGAGGTCCCCTCTGTATTATAATCCATATAGAAAGTAAATGGCGTAAGGTCCCCTCTTTATTATAATCCATAAAGAAAGTCAATGGTGTAAGGTCCCCTCTGTATATTATTGTCCATAAAGAAAGTCAATGGTGTAAGGTCCCCTCTGTATATTATTGTTCATAAAGAAAGTCAATGGTGTAAGGTCCCCTCTGTATATAATTGTCCATATAGAAAGTCAATGGCGTAAGGTCCCCTCTTTATAATTGTCCATATAGAAAGACAATGTCGTAAGGTCCCCTCTGTATATAATTGTTCATATAGGAAGTCAATGGTGTAAGGTCCCCTCTGTTATAATTGTCCATATAGGAAGACAATGGCGTAAGGTCCCCTCTGTATTATAATCCATATAGAAAGTCAATAGCGTGAGGTCCCCTCTGTATTAAAATCCATATAGAAAGTCAATGGCGTAAGGTCCCCTCTTTATTATGGTCCATGTAGAAAGTCAATGGTGTAAGGTCCCCTCTGTATTATAATCCATATAGAAAGTCAATGGCGTAAGGTCCCCTCTGTATTATAATCCATATAGAAAGTCAATGGTGTAAGGTCCCCTCTTTATTATGGTCCATATAGAAAGTCAATGGCGTAAGGTCCCCTCTGTATTATAATACATAGAGAAAGTCAATGGCGTAAGATCCCCTCTTTATTATGGTCCATGTAGAAAGTCAATGGCGCAAGGTCCCCCCTGTATTATAATACATATAGAATGTCAATGGCGTAGGGTCCCCTCTGTATTACAATGCATAGAGAAAGTCAATGGCGTAAGATCCCCTCTTTATTATGGTCCATGTAGAAAGTCAATGGCGTAAGGTCCCCTCTGTATTATAATCCATATAGAAAGTCAATGGCATAAGGTCCCCTCTGTATTATAATCCATATAGAAAGTCAATGGCGTAAGGTCCCCTCTTTTTTATGGACCATGTAGAAAGTCAATGGCGTAAGGTCCCCTCTGTATTATAATCCATATAGAAAGTCAATGGCGTAAGGTCCCCTCTGTATTATAATCCATATAGAAAGTCAATGGTGTAAGGTCCCCTCTTTATTATGGTCCATATAGAAAGTCAATGGCGTAAGGTCCCCTCTGTATTATAATACATAGAGAAAGTCAATGGCGTAAGGTCCCCTCTTTATTATGGTCCATATAGAAAGTCAATGGCGTAAGGTCCCCTCTGTATTATAATACATAGAGAAAGTCAATGGCGTAAGGTCCCCTCTTTATTATGGTCCATGTAGAAAGTCAATGGCGCAAGGTCCCCCCTGTATTATAATCCATATAGAATGTCAATGGCGTAAGGTCCCCTCTGTATTATGGTCGACATAGAGAAAGTAAATGGCGTAAGGTCCCCTCTGTATTATAATCCATATAAAAAGTCAATGGCGTAAGGTCCCCTCTTTATTATGGTCCATGTAGAAAGTCAATGGCGTAAGGTCCCCTCTTTATTATAATCCATATAGAAAGTCAATGGCGTAAGGTCCCCTCTGTATCATAATCCATATAGAAAGTCAATGGTGTAAGGTCCCCTCTTTATTATGGTCCATATAGAAAGTCAATGGCGTAAGGTCCCCTCTTTATTATAATACATAGAGAAAGTCAATGGCGTAAGGTCCCCTCTTTATTATGGTCCATATAGGAAGTCAATGGCGTAAGGTCCCCTCTGTATTATAATACATAGAGAAATTCAATGGCGTAACGTCCCCTCTTTATTATGGTCCATATAGAAAGTCAATGGTGTAAGGTCCCCTCTGTATTATAATACATAGAGAAAGTCAATGGCGTAAGATCCCCTCTTTATTATGGTCCATGTAGAAAGTCAATGGCGCAAGGTCCCCCCTGTATTATAATACATATAGAATGTCAATGGCGTAAGGTCCCCTCTGTATTATAATACATAGAGAAAGTCAATGGCGTAAGGTCCCCTCTGTATTATAATCCATATAGAAAGTCAATGGCGTAAGGTCCCCTCTGTATTATAATCCATATAGAAAGTCAATGGCGCAAAGTCCCCCCTGTATTATAATCCATATAGAATGTCAATGGCGTAAGGTCCCCTCTGTATTATGGTCCACATAGAGAAAGTCAATGGCGTAATGTCCCCTCTGTATTATAATCCATATAGAAAGTCAATGGCATAAGGTCCCCTCTGTATTATGGTCCATATAGAAAGTCAATGGCGTAAGGTCCCCTCTTTATTATGGTCCATGTAGAAAGTCAATGGCGCAAGGTCCCCCCTGTATTATAATCCATATAGAATGTCAATGGCGTAAGGTCCCCTCTGTATTATGGTCCACATAGAGAAAGTCAATGGCGTAAGGTCCCCTCTGTATTATAATCCATAAAGAAAGTCAATGGCGTAAGGTCCCCTCTGTATTATAATCCATATAGAAAGTCAATGGTGTAAGGTCCCCTCTTTATTATGGTCCATATAGAAAGTCAATGGCGTAAGGTCCCCTCTGTATTATAATACTTTGAGAAAGTCAATGGCGTAAGGTCCCTCTTTATTATGGTCCAAATAGAAAGTCAATGGCGTAAGGTCCCCTCTGTATTATAATACATAGAGAAAGTCAATGGCGTAAGATCCCCTCTTTATTATGGTCCATGTAGAAAGTCAATGGCGCAAGGTCCCCCCTGTATTATAATACATATAGAATGTCAATGGCGTAAGGTCCCCTCTGTATTATAATACATAAAAAAGTCAATGGCGTAAGGTCCCCTCTGTATTATAATCCATATAGAAAGTCAATGGCATAAGGTCCCCTCTGTATTATAATCCATATAGAAAGTCAATGGCGTAAGGTCCCCTCTTTATTATGGTCCATGTAGAAAGCCAATGGTGTAAGGTCCCCTCTGTATTATAATCCATATAGAAAGTCAATGGCGTAAGGTCCCCTCTGTATTATAATCCATATAGAAAGTCAATGGTGAAAGGTCCCCTCTTTATTATGGTCCATATAGAAAGTCAATGGCGTAAGGTCCCCTCTGTATTATAATACATAGAGAAAGTCAATGGTGTTAAGGTCCCCTCTTTATTATGGTCCATATAGAAAGTCAATGGCGTAAGGTCCCCTCTGTATTATAATCCATATAGAATGTCAATGGCGTAAGGTCCCCTCTTTATTATGGTACATGTAGAAAGTCAATGGCGCAAGGTCCCCCCTGTATTATAATCCATATAGAATGTCAATGGCGTAAGGTCCCTTCTGTATTATGGTCCACATAGAGAAAGTTAATGGCGTAAGGTCCCCTCTGTATTATAATCCATGTAGAAAGTCAATGGCATAAGGTCCCCTCTGTATTATAATCCATATAGAAAGTCAATGGCGTAAGGTCCCCTCTTTATCATGGTCCATATAGAAAGTCAATGGCGTAAGGTCCCCTCTGTATTATAATCCATGTAGAAAGTCAATGGCATAAGGTCCCCTCTGTATTATAATCCATATAGAAAGTCAATGGCGTAAGGTCCCCTCTTTATCATGGTCCATATAGAAAGTCAATGGCGTAAGGTCCCCTCTGTATTATAATACATAGAGAAAGTCAATGGCGTAAGGTCCCTCTTTATTATGGTCCAAATAGAAAGTCAATGGCGTAAGGTCCCCTCTGTATTATAATACATAGAGAAAGTCAATCGCGTAAGATCCCCTCTTTATTATGGTCCATGTAGAAAGTCAATGGCGCAAGGTCCCCCCTGTATTATAATACATATAGAATGTCAATGGCGTAAGGTCCCCTCTGTATTATAATACATAAAAAAGTCACTGGCGTAAGGTCCCCTCTGTATTATAATCCATATAGAAAGTCAATGGCATAAGGTCCCCTCTGTATTATAATCCATATAGAAAGTCAATGGCGTAAGGTCCCCTCTTTATTATGGTCCATGTAGAAAGCCAATGGTGTAAGGTCCCCTCTGTATTATAATCCATATAGAAAGTCAATGGCGTAAGGTCCCCTCTGTATTATAATCCATATAGAAAGTCAATGGTGTAAGGTCCCCTCTTTATTATGGTCCATATAGAAAGTCAATGGCGTAAGGTCCCCTCTGTATTATAATACATAGAGAAAGTCAATGGCGTAAGATCCCCTCTTTATTATGGTCCATGTAGAAAGTCAATGGCGCAAGGTCCCCCCTGTATTATAATACATATAGAATGTCAATGGCGTAAGGTCCCCTCTGTATTATAATACATAGAGAAAGTCAATGGCGTAAGGTCCCCTCTGTATTATAATCCATATAGAAAGTCAATGGCGTAAGGTCCCCTCTGTATTATAATCCATATAGAAAGTCAATGGCGCAAAGTCCCCCCTGTATTATAATCCATATAGAATGTCAATGGCGTAAGGTCCCCTCTGTATTATGGTCCACATAGAGAAAGTCAATGGCGTAATGTCCCCTCTGTATTATAATCCATATAGAAAGTCAATGGCATAAGGTCCCCTCTGTATTATGGTCCATATAGAAAGTCAATGGCGTAAGGTCCCCTCTTTATTATGGTCCATGTAGAAAGTCAATGGCGCAAGGTCCCCCCTGTATTATAATCCATATAGAATGTCAATGGCGTAAGGTCCCCTCTGTATTATGGTCCACATAGAGAAAGTCAATGGCGTAAGGTCCCCTCTGTATTATAATCCATAAAGAAAGTCAATGGCGTAAGGTCCCCTCTGTATTATAATCCATATAGAAAGTCAATGGTGTAAGGTCCCCTCTTTATTATGGTCCATATAGAAAGTCAATGGCGTAAGGTCCCCTCTGTATTATAATACTTTGAGAAAGTCAATGGCGTAAGGTCCCTCTTTATTATGGTCCAAATAGAAAGTCAATGGCGTAAGGTCCCCTCTGTATTATAATACATAGAGAAAGTCAATGGCGTAAGATCCCCTCTTTATTATGGTCCATGTAGAAAGTCAATGGCGCAAGGTCCCCCCTGTATTATAATACATATAGAATGTCAATGGCGTAAGGTCCCCTCTGTATTATAATACATAAAAAAGTCAATGGCGTAAGGTCCCCTCTGTATTATAATCCATATAGAAAGTCAATGGCATAAGGTCCCCTCTGTATTATAATCCATATAGAAAGTCAATGGCGTAAGGTCCCCTCTTTATTATGGTCCATGTAGAAAGCCAATGGTGTAAGGTCCCCTCTGTATTATAATCCATATAGAAAGTCAATGGCGTAAGGTCCCCTCTGTATTATAATCCATATAGAAAGTCAATGGTGAAAGGTCCCCTCTTTATTATGGTCCATATAGAAAGTCAATGGCGTAAGGTCCCCTCTGTATTATAATACATAGAGAAAGTCAATGGTGTTAAGGTCCCCTCTTTATTATGGTCCATATAGAAAGTCAATGGCGTAAGGTCCCCTCTGTATTATAATCCATATAGAATGTCAATGGCGTAAGGTCCCCTCTTTATTATGGTACATGTAGAAAGTCAATGGCGCAAGGTCCCCCCTGTATTATAATCCATATAGAATGTCAATGGCGTAAGGTCCCTTCTGTATTATGGTCCACATAGAGAAAGTTAATGGCGTAAGGTCCCCTCTGTATTATAATCCATGTAGAAAGTCAATGGCATAAGGTCCCCTCTGTATTATAATCCATATAGAAAGTCAATGGCGTAAGGTCCCCTCTTTATCATGGTCCATATAGAAAGTCAATGGCGTAAGGTCCCCTCTGTATTATAATCCATGTAGAAAGTCAATGGCATAAGGTCCCCTCTGTATTATAATCCATATAGAAAGTCAATGGCGTAAGGTCCCCTCTTTATCATGGTCCATATAGAAAGTCAATGGCGTAAGGTCCCCTCTGTATTATAATACATAGAGAAAGTCAATGGCGTAAGGTCCCTCTTTATTATGGTCCAAATAGAAAGTCAATGGCGTAAGGTCCCCTCTGTATTATAATACATAGAGAAAGTCAATCGCGTAAGATCCCCTCTTTATTATGGTCCATGTAGAAAGTCAATGGCGCAAGGTCCCCCCTGTATTATAATACATATAGAATGTCAATGGCGTAAGGTCCCCTCTGTATTATAATACATAAAAAAGTCACTGGCGTAAGGTCCCCTCTGTATTATAATCCATATAGAAAGTCAATGGCATAAGGTCCCCTCTGTATTATAATCCATATAGAAAGTCAATGGCGTAAGGTCCCCTCTTTATTATGGTCCATGTAGAAAGCCAATGGTGTAAGGTCCCCTCTGTATTATAATCCATATAGAAAGTCAATGGCGTAAGGTCCCCTCTGTATTATAATCCATATAGAAAGTCAATGGTGTAAGGTCCCCTCTTTATTATGGTCCATATAGAAAGTCAATGGCGTAAGGTCCCCTCTGTATTATAATACATAGAGAAAGTCAATGGTGTTAAGGTCCCCTCTTTATTATGGTCCATATAGAAAGTCAATGGCGTAAGGTCCCCTCTGTATTATAATCCATATAGAATGTCAATGGCGTAAGGTCCCCTCTTTATTATGGTACATGTAGAAAGTCAATGGCGCAAGGTCCCCCCTGTATTATAATCCATATAGAATGTCAATGGCGTAAGGTCCCCTCTGTATTATGGTCCACATAGAGAAAGTCAATGGCGTAAGGTCCCCTCTGTATTATAATCCATGTAGAAAGTCAATGGCATAAGGTCCCCTCTGTATTATAATCCATATAGAAAATCAATGGCGTAAGGTCCCCTCTTTATCATGGTCCATGTAGAAAGTCAATGGTGTAAGGTCCCCTCTGTATTATAATCCATATAGAAAGTCAATGGCGTAAGGTCCACTCTGTATTATAATCCATATAGAAAGTCAATGGTGTAAGGTCCCCTCTTTATTATGGTCCATATAGAAAGTCAATGGCGTAAGGTCCCCTCTGTATTATAATACATAGAGAAAGTCAATGGCGTTAAGGTCCCCTCTTTATTATGGTCCATATAGAAAGTCAATGGCGTAAGGTCCCCTCTGTATTATAATACATAGAGAAAGTCAATGGCGTAAGGTCCCCTCTTTATTATTGTCCATGTAGAAAGTCAATGGCGCAAGGTCCCCCCCGTATTATAATCCATATAGAATGTCAATGGCGTAAGGTCCCCTCTGTATTATGGTCCACATAGAGAAAGTCAATGGCGTAAGGTCCCCTCTGTATTATAATCCATATAGAAAGTCAATGGCGTAAGGTCCCCTCTGTATTATAATCCATATAGAAAGTCAATGGTGTAAGGTCCCCTCTTTATATGGTCCATATAGAAAGTCAATGGCGTAAGGTCCCCTCTGTATTATAATACATAGAGAAAGTCAATGGCGTAAGGTCCCCTCTTTATTATGGTCCATATAGAAAGTCAATGGCGTAAGGTCCCCTCTGTATTATAATACATAGAGAAAGTCAATGGCGTAAGGTCCCCTCTTTATTATGGTCCATGTAGAAAGTCAATGGCGCAAGGTCCCCCTGTATTATAATCCATATAGAATGTCAATGGCGTAAGGTCCCCTCTGTATTATGGTCCACATAGAGAAAGTCAATGGCGTAAGGTCCCCTCTGTATTATAATCCATATAGAAAGTCAATGGCATAAGGTCCCCTCTGTATTATAATCCATATAGAAAGTCAATGGCGTAAGGTCCCCTCTTTATTATGGTCCATGTAGATAGTCAATGGTGTAAGGTCCCCTCTGTATTATAATCCATATAGAAAGTCAATGGCGTAAGGTCCCCTCTGTATTATAATCCATAAAGAAAGTCTATGGCGTAAGGTCCCCTCTTTATTATGGTCCATATAGAAAGTCAATGACGTAAGGTTCCCCTCTGTATTATGATACATAGAGTAAGTAAATGGCGGAAGGTCCCCGCTATATTATGGTCCATATAGAAAGTCAATGGCGTAAGGTCCCCTCATTATTATGGTTGATGTAGAAAGTCAATGGCGTAAGGTCACCTCCTCTCTTCCTACCACCTCCCACACTTTTCTCCCTTCTCCGCCCCTTTCCTTCCCCTCCCTCATTCCATTTCTGATATCATTTGCCCAGTTCTGTCGCCCCCTCCTCCAATTATGAAAAGTCAAAAGCGTAAGGATCCCTTTTTATTAAATTCAATGTCGTAAGGTTCCCTCTTTACTATGGTTAACACGAAAGTCAATGGCGTAAGGTCCCCTCAGTATTGTATTATAACCGATAAATCTATTTTTTTGCATAGGGGACCTTACGCCATTGTATTTAGCAAAATCGCCAACGGCACTTGTCGGGCAGTCTTTTGCTTAAATGGATAGTACTCAGGACACCTACAAAGTAGCTGGGGGTGTCGCCCACTATAAAGAGGCTCCAACCTGTTGCGTCTACGGGGGTTTGACATTTGTAGTAAGTAGCAACCATGAGTTTTGGTATAAATATGCAGATGGGTATATTAAAATCGAGCCCTGTAAGATTGAAGTCGTCGATATATTAAAAGAGCACCAATTTTCATCAAGGATTACTCAGTTTCTAAGTGCGACACGAAGAAATGCAAAAGTTGTAACATCCTCATAACAGACACTTCATTTTCAAGTAATCTAACAAAACAATCATTTAACACGCATATTTTTGAAAACTTTAACTGTAAGACATCTAATGTTGTCTACGGAATAGGATGCTCACTTTGTGGATTGATTTATATGGGTGAAACCAAAGGTCAGCTCCGAACCAGAATGTCAGGACATCGGTCAAAAATTAATAATAAAGAAAGTCAACTTCTTTATCGACATTTTTATACCCCCGCCATATAATTGTGGGGGTTTATAGTGATGCACTTGTCCGTCCGTCCGTCCGTCCCACCTGTTGTTTCCGGACATTTAAAGGAAAACTATTACAGATAATCAATTCATTTCTTGTATATAGCTTTACACCAAGAAATACAGGTCAAGTTCAAATATGGGTCATTTCCTCAGTTTTGTGCAGAGTTATGCCCCTTGAAACTTAGAAAAATTCAAAATTTTGTGGTTTCCGGACATTTAAAGGTAAACCGTTACAGATAATCGATTCAATTTTTACATATAGCTTTTTCACCAAAAAAATACAAGTCAAGTTTCAATATTGGTCATGTCCCTTAATTACGTGCAGAGTTATGCCCCTTGAAACTTAAACAAAGGCAAAAATAAGTGGTTTCCGGTCATTTAAAGGTAAACCATTACAGAGAATTTCATTTCTTCCATATAGCTTTAACTTTAAAAAATACAAGTCAAGTTCAAATATGGGTGATGTCCCTTAATTACGTGCAGAGTTATGCCCCTTGAAAAATTCAAAATTCTGTGGTTTCCGGACACTGGAAGGAAAACCGTTACAGATAACCAATTCATTTCTTCAATGTAGCTATTATACCAAAAAGTACAGGTTAGGTTTGAATATGGGTCATGACGCTCAATTTTGTGCAGAGTTGTGTCCCTTCAAACTTGGAAAAAAAATATTTTGTGCTTCCTTGACGTTTAAATGAAAACTGTCACAGGGAATATATCTATTTCTTAGAGATAGCTTTACATTGAGAAATACAGGTCAAGCTCAAATAAAGGGTCATGTTCCTCAACTTTGTGTTGAATTCTGCCCCTTCAAACTTTTTATACATTGCTGATATGTAAAATATGCCGGGCGGGGGTATCATTGATCCTTAGATCAACAATAAATTTCATGACCAGGCCGATCATTCTGTTTTATCTATGAGAGTCAGAATCCTAGAGAAAATATATCACCCATCAAACAATCCCAATTTGAGCACAACTTTCCGTCGCAACAGGGAAGAGTTCTGGATGAAAAATCTTAATATTGCAGCGCCATATGGGTGCAAAGATATTATCAGCAGCATAGGAAACTAAGAAGTCCCGGTTGTCAATCGGTAAATGTGACTAGCTTATTCAACAGACCACAAAGATGACCTCGAAGTCATGGCATTCATAAATTCGTCAAGTTTTCATTTTTATAGTTCATACATGTATCTTGTCACTTTATTTGATATGACTTACTAGTTTTATGAGTGAAAGGAGGGGATCTCCAACAACACTAGGTTGCAGCACCCACAGCAAAATCCCATACACCCAAGGCAAAAAACACAGAACAGACACTCACAGAAAGAGACGTAAAAGGGACAAGGAGCACCAACTCACACCATAGAAACATTAAACATAAAAGACCACACATAAACAAACGAGATCAATGGGCAACCGGTGCCGACTTAGGACGGCAATCTGCCACGTAAATAGTAGACGGTGTGGTTATCCTGGATTACGTGCGCACAACCCTTCCACGATTCCGATTTTCCAGAGGTCTCGAAGAACGTACAATTATGGTGTAAAACAACCTCCAGAACAAGAGTTCTGGATAAAAAATCTTAACACTGCAGCGCCCTATGGGTGCAACGATAACATCAGCACTATAGGAAACTTAACAAGTCCCGGTTGTCAATCGGTAAATGTGACTAGCTTATTCAACAGACAACAAAGAAGACCTCGAAGTCATGGCATTCGAAAATACAATAGGCCTGAGATACATAGTTTCTCCTTCGATGACTTGGTTCCATTTTTGAATGAGCCTCTAGGCCTGCATTATATTCGTACCAAATTATACTCTGTTCCTTTACGGAAGTTGCACGAAATCTACGATTATACGAAGGACCTCACATATACCGATACACGTTCCCCAGAATACAGACTACAAGGAGTCATATTGGACATTTCTACTTTTCGTTTATTTCAAGCAGTTAGATCAGATAAATCAGAGGAGAAAACAAACCGCCCTTTCATTAAAGTAAACAAAGGTATTGATAACTTGAATCTTGGTCAAATTTTGAATCACAAAACTGTCACAGAAAAAATCCCACCATATTTCAAAAGAAAAGTAACTCCTTGTATTTCCTATAGCTACACACCAACAGTTGCATCTAAAATTTACAATTACAAACGATTCCTGCAGTGTATTGATTTAAGTAATCCCTCACTACATCCACTTCCCTGCGAATGTTCTTCATCGGATTTCAACTACTCTCCTTGTGGATTATTACTGGTGACCTTAGTATAGTCAAGAACGACAAGTTGAGAGAATTGTTAAAAAAGGGTCCCAAATACAGAGAAAGTATGTCCTTTACATGGAACAAAAATGTCAAAATTATCATGGACTCTTGTGAGGAATATGCAAGACGTTGGGCAAAGAAAGAGGATGTACAGCTCGACACCCTTTCCGAATGGATAAAATCAATCAGAGGGTTACTTTTATCTAGAATTAACCGATTAAAATCAACTGTGAACACCAGATTCGTGTCTATATTTAAAGACCCTAATGTTATCACAGAGCTCACCTACCTCCAAGAACATTATGTCATCACACCAGCGGACAAAGCCTCAAATAATTACACATTTACTTGCAAAAAGTACTATTTCGACAGTCTAGTTAAAGAGTTGGGTTTAAATTCGACACATGGAAATCCCACTTACACCCCAACAAACCTTTCTGCCTCTGAAATAATAGATAACCACAAATCAGCTCTTACTTCCTTTGGCTTCGACACTACCAATTTAGATTTAGATTTACCATACTTGTACTGCATACCTAAAATGCATAAGAATCCGTACAAACAACGTTTCATCGCTGGTTCCTCAAAATGTTCTACCAAATCTGTATCGATCTTACTCACCAAAGTTTTATCTGAAATCAAATCTGGGCTTCAAAAATATTGTTCGACAGTGTATTCTCGCAGTGGTATCAACCAGATGTGGATTTTAAAGAATTCGAAGGAACTTTTAGAACATCTGAAATCCTCTCATTTTAGTAGAGTCCATTCGATCAAAGCCTTTGATTTTTCGACACTTTACACTACAATTCCACGTTCTAAATTGAAAGAAAGACTCGCAAAAATTATAAGTAATGCGTTTACAAGTAAGAACGGTAATCGCAAATACAAATTTATTGTTGTTAACTATGACAAAACCTACTTTGTAAAAGAAAAGTCCGATTCTGAAAATAAGTACACTGAAACAGACATTATTCAGATGTTAAGCTTTCTGATCGACAACATTTTTGTGGTGTTTGGAGGAAAGGTCTTCCAGCAAATTGTCGGAATTCCAATGGGGACCAATTGTGCCCCACTCCTTGCCGACATTTTCCTTTACTCGTACGAAGCTGAATTCATTCAATCTCTGGTCTCTGAAGGGAAAAGATACTTAGCTTCTGACTTTAACTTCACTTACAGATACATAGACGATGTGTTGTCCATCAATAATCCAAAATTCGCGGATTACCTGAGCAGTATCTATCCTTCGGAGCTTGAAGTCAAAGAAACCACAGAGACAAATAATTCAGCATCCTATTTGGACATAATGTTGTCCTACGACACTGATGGTCACATGAACACCTCACTCTATGACAAACGTGACGACTTCAATTTCAGCATTACAAACTTTCCTTTCCTGAGTAGCAACATCCCTTCATCGCCTGCTTATGGCGTGTTCATATCTCAGTTGATACGCTATGCCAGAGCAAGTACCAAATATACGGATTTTGTTCTGAGAGCTAGGCGTCTTTCAGATAAGCTTCTCAGTCAGGGATATGTTTGTGACCGACTAACATCGTCACTGAGGAAGTTCTACGGTCGATATGGGGAACTCGTCATACACTATGATGTTCCACTCTCAAGAATGGTGGATGATATTCTGTCATAGACCATTTGAACCGTCCAACCAAGGATTGTACTCTATGTCTTCCAAAATGGAAGTAACCGGATGTGACAGTTCTGCCGAATTGAAGCGACGGGTGTTGCATGCAAGCAGGAGATGCTTACTCTTCCTGGGCACCTGGTCTCACTCCCCTATCGGGAGTTCGCTTCTTTTCATATGGTGGAGGTTTTTGTTTGTTTGCTTTGGTTCCTGTTTTGTCCTGATTTTGTATGCCTTCGGTTTCTGATTTTTGAATTATCGATTTTGTGCTGTATACAGGGATATGGTCATTATCCATATTTGTCATCCTCACAGTTAGATGACCACACACAAACAAGACCGTAAAAAACAGGGGTCCAAGTAACACAGATGAATATGTAAATGGATATAAAAAGAGGACGTGCGTAATACAGTCCGTGCTCATATATGTAATCACCAGTGGAGTCCGACTGACATTCAGAGAGGACAGGTGGTCGGGGCCCTATCTTCTCTAAAGAGGTTTGGACAGGGCCCGTCATGGAGTCCCGTCGTCACAGTCAGTCAGCGTGCAAGTCATAAGAATGTGCTCGTACAAGACTGTAGATTGGTCAAGTACCAAGCTTAGTATCCGTCTGATCATAAATTGTATTATTCTTATAACGGTACAACTTAAATGAACTCTTTTCTAACTTATTTACATTCGATAACGATACGCAGATTTAGCGGTTTTGTGTAACGTCGTTTCGGTGCTTTACGCATTGTTGATTGTTATATATGTGATGTCATACCTTGTTCATTTTACGCTGGGCTTTGTTTACCAGCAGTGATAGATATTACGTAGAATTCTTTTATATTCGTGCTTTTCCACTTGATAAAGGCTGAGTGGCCGAAAATTTGTGGATATAGAGTGTCCATTGTTATTTACAAAATTTCAAAATTATCATGCACTCTTGTGACGAATATGCGCGACGTTGGGCAAAGAAAGAGGATGAACAGCTCGACACCCTTTCCGAATGGATAAAATCTATCAGAAAGTTACTTTCATCTAGAATTTACCTATTAAAATCAGCTGTGAACACCAGTTTCGAGTATATCTTGAAAAACCCTGATGTTATCACAGAGCTTACCTACCTCGAAGAACATTATGTCATCACACCAGCAGACAAAGCCTCAAATAATTACACATTTACATGCAAAAAGTACTATTTCGACAGTCTAGTTAAAGAGTTGGGTTTAAATTCGACACCTGGAAATCCCACTTACTCCCCAATAAACCTTAATGCCTCTGAAATAATAGATAACCACAAATCAGCTCTTGCTTCCTTTGGCTTCGATACTAAAAATTAGATTTAGATTTACCATACTTATACTGCATACCTAAAGAACAGGGAAGGATCTCCAGCATGACATCCCTGCAGACACCCAGCGAAACAAAACCACAAGACACTGACACAGATTGACATCAGACAAAACTACAAACCGCATAAGGACGCTAGAACATGATAAAAAACAATCGAAACAGACGCACAGAAACATCAAAACAACACATAAAAGGAAGGCCGAGTTTGGACGGTCATCTGCTATTAGCAGATGGTGTACATGTAGTTATCTCGATTACGTGTGCACAACCCTCCTACTTATCCGAATACACAGAGGTATCCATAGACGCAAAATTGTTGTATAAACATTAAACATCACAAACGAGAAAGTTAAACTCAGTGGCCTCTAGAAACACATATTCTATGTAAATGTATTTTTTTAAAAAAAGTTTATGGCATGTGTTTAACAGTCTGTGTTCTGCTGGCTGAAGCGAACTCAAGATAAATCACCCGAGAAGTCTGACCAACTTTCAGATAGGACAGAGAATCAAGACCTAGTCTTCTCTGATGAGATTTAAACAAGGCCGGTCGTCACGGTTGGCCAGTGTGCAACGTCGGAAAAGACACTGGTACAAAACTGTCGATTGGTCCTGTACCATGCCCAGTGTTCTTTTGATGACTTTAGGATTTGGGCTGTGCAATTTTATTGTCATATCGGTACACCGCGATATTTTCATTTCCAATACGTACCGCGGTCATTTTTCGAAATACCGGTTCGAGTTCAATATTTTATTTTACAGAGTAATCGTTGCATAGAAAGTATCCTGGTCAAAAACGACAAACAAAAATACGTTTCAACTAGGGCTGTGCAATTTTATTGTCATATCGGTGCACCGCGATATTTTCGTTTTCAGTACGTACCGCGGTACGTTTTTCGAAATACCGGTTCGAGTTCAATATTTTATTTTACAGAGTAATCGTTGCATAGAAAGTATCTTGGTCAAAAACGACAAACAAAAATACGTTTCAACAATCGAATTCATCCTTATTTCAATAAATATATGTTCTTATGGTGTTTCATTGAGCAACCAGAGATTGACGTTCTCAGTCAGAGGAAATATGAGCTGACGATATGACGATCTCTCATTTATATTCTAAATTGTTTCGCAACGGTTTTCATAATTAACTTCAAAACAACATGATTCTTCTCAATTGACTGAATTCAGCTAGTTTCACATCTTTTGCCTTTTTTTTTTTTTTTGTTAGTTCCGACGGTCCAGTGGGTTTTTTTTTTTTCGGCCCCTTCCAAATGCCAAATTTCCTATATTTTTCCTCTAAAATCACTCTTAAATTCCCAAAGAGAAATTATTTTAAAAATCACATGAAAATCTGGAGGTCAGCACAACATGTCCACGTGCATTTCATCCCTTGTTCAGCTCAAGCAAATAAATGAATTAGCAGTGTTATAAAGGATACTTTTTAATTCTAGGATCGGATTAGACTTTGGTGAGAATTTGTACTAAGAAAAATAACAATTTTAGAAATTTTCCCAAATGGGTCAGACACAGGCACCTTCCGCGAATAATAAAAAAAAACCATGGTTACGTTTCACATCATTATAATATTTCACATTGATGAAGCCTGCGCCTGGCAGTTTTCTTTTTTTCTTTTTTCAAGTTTCAACTGCTTGTATTTGTGAAAGGAACTTTTATTTTTAATTGTTTACGACTTTATTTCTCTATTTTCTGTGACCCCAAACTTTGACTAAAGACAGAATCAGCAATAATACTAATGATACAAAGATAGACTGTGTCGTGTTTTAGTGTTTTGCTGTAAAAATAATGCTATTTATAAAAAGATTAAATATTGCAATAAATCGCAATATGAAAACTTCTATCGCAATATATCGCAATACGTTTTTTAGGCCGCAATACCCAGCCCTATTTAGGATCATATCCTCGTTAAAGCAGGCGACCGACTATTTTCTTACATTTTTGGTTGAAGTTTGATCTGCCTTTGATCCTTCTGGTTTTGTTTATTAAGTCACCGTAAAACGAAGGCTATGAAATTCCCAATGATATATACTCTGATGCTGGAGTTGTCCCAACTTTTGAAAGAAGTTCAGGATAGTTATTGTAAAATTTCTAAAAAGATTTAACAAGTTTGTGATATCTAAATCCTTGACTGATAAGTTTCTTATTAAGTTGTTTATATTTATCATGGAAGTCCGAAACAATTGAGCAAGCTCTAGCGTATCTGATGAGTTGAGAGATGTAAATACCGTATAATGGCAATCTTGGAACATCGCCATCAAGCCAAGGAAAATTAACTATGTTGAAGTCTTCTCTTTGTCTGAATTTCTCTATTATTGATTTTGATATCAATGAGTTAAAGAAGATCCTGACGGTAACCTCAACAATAGAGCACCAAATTGAGCATCGACGGACCCCTAGCAAGCTAGAGGTGGGACCAGGTGCCCGTGAGGAGGGTAAGCATCCCCTGTTGGCTAGCCGCACCCGCCGTCGATGATCATGCATGAAAATGAAAACAAGATCCATAAATGGTGTAGCTATATCATCTTTGTTTGCTTTATTCAAAGTTAATTCAGGTGGATAAATTTGATTTTTGTAATGGTCAAAATGTGGGTTATCAATGTTCAAAATATCATCAAGGTCCCTAGACCTAGAGGTGCCGCTGAAGTCGTCAAATTTCTTGAGTTTTTGCAGATTCTGTATGAACTCTTTTTCGTATGTGCATAGAAATATATCTGCGATCAGAGGCGCACAGTTCGTACCTATGGGAATTCCAATAACATGCCTGTATAGAGTGTCACCAAATCTTACAAAAATGTTGTCAAAAAGAAAGGACAAGGCCTTGCACAACTCGGATCGAGTCCATGATTTGTACGATTTGCATTCTACTGAGGAAAAGAATTCTTTTGTGTAAGAAGTACATATAAATGTCTTACCCTCTCGATCAAATCACCATTAAATAAGTTTTGATAATCGATATTTTATCTTCTCATGAGGGAGATTGGTATACATGTTAGAGAAGTCGTAGGATGAGATAGAATCGGCTTTAGAATTAAAAGATTTAAATTTGTCGATCACATCACCAGAATTCTTAATTGACCAAAAATAGTTGGTGTCGATATTATTGAATGCAGATTCACAATATTTAGATATATGATCTTTAATTGCTGTTAACGCTGATGTCAAATTCTTAGATTAGACTGTAGTAGTACAATTGCTCGAGTTAGCAATAAATCGAAATTTGTAAGGAGATTTGTGAAGTTAAGGAGGACAGTAAATAGTTGGTACGTCTGATTTCGAAATAGACAGTTGAAATGAAGAAATTTTACTTAGGTGCTTTTGCAAAATGTAAGAGATAGATTCATTGCTTTTGATATAAGTGTTGGTGGTAGAAAGTTTCGAAAGTAATACTGATATGTAATAGAGCTTTCAAATGATAATAGTGTTGTTTGCTGCCTTCTCTGCCGGAGCAAAGACATTCTTACTGTGCAAATCTTGAAGTTTAGATTTCAAGAATTTAGCCTATCGTGAGGGCGTTTCCGAATAAAGCTGTGGATTTTTTTGAAAATTGTCAACTCGGATATCTACAATGTCTAAATAAGATTTTTCCAGTCATTCAGAGAGTGTGGTTCGACTCCTTCTTACTTACACCATTGACGTATGTAAACTTTCAACGCCTCATGTAGCACTTTCCGACATTTAATGAAATCTATCTTGGATGGGATTCTATACTTTGGCCCTTTCTTTAGAAGGCTATGAAGCCTCGAGTCTTGAATGATTGATAGGTCTCCAGTGATTATATGACCAGCTGGTTCGTAAAGATATGCAAAGCTAGCGCATTCGCATGAAGTAGGACATGACTCATTCACGTTGACAACAGAGGTGACTTTATTGTAATTAAAAATAAAACTTCGTACAGGTTTTTTATATTTATAACAGATAGTAGGGAGCTCTTAATTATCAAAATACTGGGGTATCTTACTTTGAACACGGAGATGTTTAATAGATCAAAACCTTTGTTTATACGTTCGGTATTGATGTTTAAGTTGCATTTTGAATGCGATAGTTTGTGACGCCATTTTCCCTGATAACGTCGAAATGACGACGTGGTTTGCTAATGGATACAACTCCAAAAGTCCACAATTTCGAAATTTGCTATAACATTCTTCTTCAAACCAGTCCCCCACCCCCTTCTTCATTGTCAGGGTCTGGAGTACACCGTTAAGAGTCGTGTTCTGTTGATCTTTCGTTTAGCCAATCACATCGCGACATACAGCCAACAAGGGATACTTACTCCTCCCGGGAACCTGGTTTAACCTCTAGCTTGCTAGGGTTCCGTCGATGCTCAGATTTGTGCTCTATTGTGAGTGATGTTGAGGTTATCGTCAGGATCCTCTTTAACTCATTACAGGTATGCAATATCTAATTATGAAAACTATTAATATAACGCGTCCTTGAAACTGAAGTCGGACAAAACATCGCTGAGCTACTTCGTTGTTATATATGCATTTGTATATCAATGTGCAATAATATGAAACGAAAATAAGGGGTATCAATGCATTAGTTTCGCCAATTTTAGACCAAAGGTACAATGTACAATCAACATTAAACATGGCGATATATCTAAACAGGTTGACCTGATTTCAGATCCTTAAGACAGGACCTAGGCCTATTGTATTACACTTTATTGTACCAAAACTTCATGATATATTACATTGCCACCAAAACTTTTCATAAAAAAACTTTCATATATTTCAAGTAGAGGTTTAAACTGTACCCACACATTTGTCCTTGACCTTTTAGAGCTAATAAGAAAGATAGATAGACAAACGCAGACAAAACAAACACACAGACACTTAAAGACAGACACTAATATACACACAGAAAGACACATGAATTGATGGACACTAAGACAGACACATGAATAGGGGGACACAAAGACGGACAAACACGAAGACAAATATGTCAGCAGATAGAGAGTCTGACTGACACACAGGGACATACAGACAGAAATGACAGACAAAGATGAGACGGACAAATACAAAGATAAACAGATATATACTATATGACAGTAACAAAGACAGACAGATAGACACAGACTCACATACAGAGATTTCACAGATAGACGGACAGACATATAAACACAAACATACGTACTCACTCCTAGACAGACATGGACATATTGACATCAAAAAGACAATACACATTTCTATGATTTCCAGTATCACCTCAATTTTCCACATCATTTCAGAAAATTCCCATTGACATGAGAAAGACAGACTAAGAGAGAGACAGACACCTTAACAGACAAAATTAGACTGACTCAAACTTCGGTTGATCGTCTGTCTATTCAATTCATTCGAAAATTTCTGTTATCAACATTTCTTGAATTTTCTAAAACGTGGGTCCTGTAGCATCATATCCCACCCATCCTGCTACGTCTTTCGGTAAATACTTGTACACATAGTAATTTTCACACCCTTTGGCAATATCACATTGTTTAGATTAAGGATCACTGACGAGGGTTAAATACCGAAACGTGTATGTCTGGTCCATGCTGAAAATTTATCTGCTCTTAAATTATGCTATTGAATTTGAAGACGTTTAACATACACCCTTTCACATATACAGATAAGCATGAAAGATAAAGATTAATACATGCAGAAAGATAAAGGCTGAAAAACTTACAGATATACGCACAGACAAACACACACTGGACGATATCCAGACAGAAAGGCAAACATACACAAACAGACACAAAAATATATACAGAGGCAACCACCCATAGATAGACAGACACTATCAAACATACATAGATAGACAGACAGGCACAAAGACACAAACATACGACAAACATAAAAGCCATCAAGCACAAAGCACAGATACACTGTCAGACAGACACACACACAGACGGACGGACGGACAGACAGACAGACAGACGGACACAGGGATACAGAAATGTAAATAGACACACGTACAGACAAAAATTTTTAAGTTTAAGTTTTTATTGAAAAAAAATGAAAGGACATGCATTAAGACAGACACAGACAGATAGACAAACAGACAGATACACAGACATATAATGTAAGACAAAACTGAGTATGCTTTTTTCGAGTTGGGTCCATATCGTAACCAATCGAAAATCGTTTTTGATTGCAAAATAATAAAAAAAGATAAATCCAAATAAGTAACGGTAAACGGGAAAATCTGCTATGGGGGAAACTACTATATAACATTGGGCCCAGGTGGCCTGGGATAGTAATTAAGCATCTCCTATTTACTAGCAATAGCCGTCACTTAGGGAGCGTCTATTTGATATTTAGGGGGAGGGCTAGAAGACTTTGTAAAAGAAAATTTTCGAGAAAAAAATCCGGATCATGAAATTGGGCACCCCTACCCCTCTTCCCATGCCCGGTATTCTTTTTCATTTCATAAACTAAAAAGAAAGGAGGGGATCTCCAACAATATCTTGTTGCAGCAACAACAGCAACACCCCCCCCCCCCGACAACAACTGCAAAAACACAAAGACAAGCACAGACAGAGCAATGGTACATTGAACGCCAAATCAGATAGAAACACCAAACATAAATGACTACACATATGGAAAATCGGTGCATGCTTACTTAGGACGGCTATCTGCCATATCAGCAGCAGACGGTGTGATTATCCCGGATTGTGTGCGCACAACGCTCCCACTTTCCCGATTACCCAGAGAAAGTACAATTATTAATGAAACAAACTATTCAAATTCAAACGTCACTAAAAACCATATAAGTTTCATATGCCATTTCAGAAATTAAAAAAGACGTGATCTGCTAACAAAAGATGCCTTAATGTACTCTTCTTTGGTACTTGATCACATGTGTTTGATATTTAATATGGCCGAAAATTTACGCTGAATGATTTAGACTTTCAGACTAATTTTCAATATTGCTAAATTAAAAATCCGGCCATCGGCATTGGCAGATTGAAAGGGGGCGTGGTAAAATCGTCAAAAAAATATAAAAATGTTTTTGGGATCAAACTTGTATACGTAGACTTTATTTCTGGTTTCATACTCAATAGCTGATGAATTAATGTATCCCCTTCCACAACTAACTAAATATTTGAACGGACTGTTTCTTATAAGTATACCAAGTAAGTCAATGTACCCCAGCTAACAGCATGAACAGCAAAGGGGATTGACTTTGGTGTGTAACACTTTCCCCCACAAAAAAGTACTAAAAATATCGCTGGCTCACTTCGCTCGCCAGATACGTCATGATTCATATCAATACAAAATGCTTCTTTTCAATTCAAGATTTCGAATGGATAAACTCACATTTCATAAGTGTCTTGATCAAATAAAACGGTCATTCGTCGTAAAGAGGGAGGGGAAGGGTAGGGTCCGACCAGGACTTCGTCCTGCACCCCTCTTGGATGGAGGCCTATTGATATATACTCCACGCCCCCTCTAGGTATCAGACCCCAATTATTTTTTCCTATATATTCCTTTGTAGATCGTACTAATATGACGATTAAATACTCGAATCGCACCACAATATTTTGCTTGAAACTTTTATATCTTCTAGATAGTATCAAAATAAGCTCAGAAATGGATTCATGCAAAAATCTGTCGCTTAGTAGACTTTTAATATCTTTTTAAGCCCGAAAGGGGGTATCTTTGGCTCTAATGTTCTACAATCTATCAATTCTAGAGCCTCATAACACATCTGTCATTCCGCGATTAGGATGATGCAATATCATTCAACATGCTAGAATATTTTTTTTCGACTCATCTGCGACTCATTGACGTAAAAAAACGAATCATCTAGTGTAAAAAGAGTCGTAGAAATTAAATGTAAGAAGACGAGGGATTGAAATAATCAGGAACTACATGCGTGGTCAACGAACATTCAAAATTAATTGTGATCTGTAATCTCTATACTCAAGTATACTGATCGGGCCGGCGAAAAATATTTTCCGGTTCTTAATATAGCTGAGAAAAGTATTCATGCCCTTTCCCCCTCCTAAAAATCATATGGTTGCTCCCTTAGGTCGTGAAAAACGTCTGATCCGGTTTGTTCAATTCGGAGCTTTGAAATATATTCTAAATTTTCTGTCATCAATGACAAATATGGATAATGACCATATCCCTGTATACAGCACAAAATCGATTATTCAGAAAATCAGAAACCGAAGGCATACAAAATCAGGATAAAATGGCAAAACAAACAAAAACCTCCACCATAAATTAGATCTAAACTTCTAAAACTAATGGGTATCTCTCTCCCTGTGCATAGCTCTGTCCTTAGCTAGGTTTCGGCTTAATTTTTTCGATCATGTTTAGAATTAAGCTACATGCGACTACCTTCCAACGATTATGTAACATATACGCTCCTGAATAACCTTACACAAAATTTGGAGCCGCTCATTTTGGCAAAAGGAAATCAAAACGTTATATTGTAGATGACGCTAGGAAAATTCTCTTTGGCTTTATCAAATTGTTTGACATTAATTACTACTGACGAGGATTCAATATCCGAGACACGTGTCTAGTACAATAAAATTGGTACCATAGAATGTTAAACGTCTTCAAATTTCAATTTTGACAATTTGTACAATTTGTACCTAAAATATCTTCCAACATAAAAGACAACGAGAGATAATAACGTTTATTTTTTCATTGTATCCTCCAAAACTTTTACAGTGACAAAATCAGTCGCTCACAAATGTATTTTTGTTTCAGTGATTTTACTGTTAGTCTCCTTGTTCTCAGAACAAAATCGTTGTACTTTCATCTTGCTCTGGAATAGTGTATTGGCAGGAGACGTAGGGATATTACTACTTAGGACAGGGAAATTTGTAATTTTGAAATTGAAGTCGTCATGTTTGTTATATGTTGAAGTATTCAGTTGACAATTTGTGTCTAAAGATAACATGAGATCTAAATAGAAACATAGGTATTTCTTTCAGTGGCTTTTTAGCTCACCTCAGCCAAAGGCTCAAGTGAGCTATTGTCATAGCCGGGTGTCCGTCGTCCGGCGTCGTCCGGCGTCTGTACTACTGTAGTAAACTTTTCACATTTTCAACTTCTTCTCTAGACCCAATGAAGGGATTTTTATGAAACTTGGTAGGAATGAAGTGCTCATTATCTCCTGAAAGTGTTGTTGTTTCTCGTCTGGATCCAACATCAGGTGGTGCCACCACAGGCACAAGTAAGTCATAGGGGGTACCCTCCTTTGACAAACTTCTTCTTCAGAACCGAGGCGCATATCGACAAACCGAAAGCATCATGATGATCTAGAAAGATGTCTTAGGGAGTGCTGTAATTTTTTGTTCCACTCAGAGGACATGTTTTTGACGCGTTTTTCAACATCTTTTCAGGCTTAGTCAAAATGATAATTTTCTAACTTTTTTTTAGAATAATTCGATAAATGTTTGGTTTTGTGCGCTAATTTACAGAAAATTTGTCATATTTAAGTTAATCAATGGTTTTCCATTGACTTTGGTTGAAAATTTTGTTTTTCGGAATTCTCATGATTTTTTTTTTTTACAAAAGAGAGATAGGGACTTTTTTTCATTTTTTTATATATATTCAATGAGTTAAAGGAAATCCTGATGATAATCTCAAAAGCACTCACAATAGAGCACCAAAGTGACCATCGACGGAACCCCAGCAAGCCAGAGGTGGGACCAGGTGCCCGGGAGGAGTAAGCATCCCCTGTTGGCTAGCCGCACCCGCCGTCGATGTTCACGCATGAAAACAATATCTAAAACACATGCACTGTTGTTATCTTTCTTTCTTATACTGATACATGAATTTTGCAATTATTAGATAACAAATTCATTGAATGTGATATTTCTTGAATTAAAATGTAAAGGAAAGTTAACAATTTGAGAAAAAGGATCTTTATTTTCAAATCCATCATGTGAAGACATAAATAAATAACATTCAAATGAAAATATTTAAAGCAAACTTAAGAATAATTTAAAATATATTCTACAAAACACAAGTATAGAATTTAACTGTGTGGATCTTAGTAAATTTAAAGGCATCTTTAATTATTATAATCAACATGATCAATGAAACGAAAGAAATTGTTGGGTCTTTTTATTTTGTTGGGGGGAGGACATAATTATCATTTGCTTTTTTTCGCGTTCACTAATATTTATTACTTTTAATTAATTCTGTGTTTTGATCTTTAAAATACAGCATGTGTTTTTAAATTGATTTTTAGCTCTACCTCTACTGGTAGAAGACCAGTTGAGCTTATGCAATCATCCCGTGTTTGGTGTACGTCCGTCTGTCTGTCTGTCTGTTAAACTGTTCTTGTGAGCGCGAATCCTCTGAATCTGTGAATAGTACAAAAGAAATTCTTTTTGCATTATAATAAGCATGTGGTCTAGTTGTGCACCTCATATTTTGTTTAAGCCCTTGACCCCGGGGTCTTTGAAAATGGGTCATTTTCTCTTATATAACTCTATGTTATCTTGTGAGCACCAATTTTTACATCAATGGACAAAAACAAACATTAGAATGCTTTAAATAGTTTAGATAATCTGAGCTGTCAGTCAGCTAAAGATAGTACATGAGTATCAGGTGACCTTTGTAGCATCCTGGGCATCTTGTTCCATCTCTAGTTCAGACAGATAGATTATGCTTAGGTAATCAGCAAAACTTTTATCATTAATTTAGAGCACGTCATCGATATATATGTATGCAGAATTGAATTGGAGTGCAAGGCATTTATTTCCGTGAGATAGCTTAGACTGAACAAATAGTCCAGCTGATTCGTGCAAATAATTGGATGAATTGTGCAAATTTTCATGAAAGCATGAAACTTAACACGATGGTTCTTTAGTCCATTCTTTACGATACAAGCTATGGACCCACCTTGAGAAATCAAAATGACCGCTTTTGTCAAGATGGCCGCCATTTTTAGGAAAAATTCTCATTATTCATATGAAAATGAAAATATTTTTACCTTTATGTCACGATCAAGTGAAAAATTTTCATAAAATACTCGAATCTTCATCTCTGGTATCTTTAATCATCCAGGGGTCAAAAGGAACCGTGAACTTAAATCAATTACGTCACATGACGTTACGTTACTTTTCTCTGTACAAAGATGTATCCTATCTTGGCTGTTACAAATCTTATATAGTTAAAATTGGTATCAAATGAAAGCTTATACAGTGCTCGTGCGTGTGTTTTCCATTTAGTAAATCATGCTGTTAGGAATTCATCACTATTGTTACGTTAGATGTAATGATATTTACGTCAGCAATTTCTATATATTTGTATAATATTCTTGTAGTTTCTACATGTATGTTCTTATTCCAAGGATATATTTTAAATGAATATCCTTTTAAATAATCAGGGTATTACCGACTTCCTTATGACAATTTTAATTCCTCAGACGTTATATTCGTCAGAAAACATTTACTTACATTACGTTACGTAACATTAGTATGATTAGTGGTGCCTATTGAAGTGACAAATGTTTCAAACGAACATTATTTGCTCACAAATTTTAATCCATTGGTGAATTTTAAATTGTACCAGTGTTTTTGAAAGTTTTTATAATCCCGATAACCAATGTTAAACGTCTTCTAATTCAATAGCATCGTAAACCAGTTGCAACTAAAGTGGCTGGTGACCATTCTAAGTCGGCACCGATTACCCATATGTAGTCTTTAACCTTTTTCAGTAACTTTTTAGTTTTAAGTTCCTCGTCCCTTTTGCATCTCTTATACACAAAGGCCTGGGTTGTTTCAATGTTTCGTGTAGGTGCTATAACATAGTCCTGATGGAGATCCCATCGTTTCCTTACTTAGGCTATGGACCCACTCACAATAACAAAATACATCCGCCATTTCAAAAACGGTCAATATTCCATCTATAGTTCAAATAACACAATTCAAGGAATATGAAAGGTAAAATTTCATTTATGGGTATTGTTTCATGCAATTGAATAAATAAGAAGCTTTTAAAGTTGTGAAACGAAATAAATTTGACGCTATGTACCGTTTCTAATGTATACGTATTTTCGCACTGGATAGAAAAAAAGTTTAGAGACAACGAAACGTAAAGAAACACTAATTACATTGCCATGAATCATACCTAAACCTTTTTGTAAATCTCACAGATTGCTTTAAATGTTTTAAGCTGCAGAAGTAAAATTCCTTGCATCCTATACTATGATAGGTATTTCTTTGTCCAAAGTTTTATTTACTGAGATTAATATGAGAAGCAACCAACATTCAGAGAATAAGTGCAGTAGGTTTTGCCTTGTTTGACGGTATTTGAACATGGTCCCTTGGGATATTTATGTTTATCACAGTTGTATATTGTGTACAAATTATGCCAATATATCTATAGGTAATTAAATATTTTATACTTTAAAGGATAAATGGCCCTCATCATATCCTTTAAAGCGATTGATTTATTTAAAATCAAACATCCATTGTCATTTTTAGAATTATTTCAAAACTTTAAAATTCGATTCAACACACAAGAAAATTTTTCCTCACTTTTTTTTAATAAACATGAGTATAAAAATCTTTTATACATTTATCACTTTAGGAACCAGTAATCATAGTTCAATATCTGTATTCACATAAAGCAAAGGATTTTTTAACGAATATTCGTTAAACGTCTTCAAATTCAATAGCATCATTTAAGAACAGATATATTTGCGGCACGGACCAGACATATTTGTTTCGGGTACTCAACCCTCGTCACTGATCCTCGATAATTATGTCCAAAAATGTATGAAAGACGTAGCAGGACGACTGGGATATGATGCTACAGGACCCACGTTTTAGGAATTTCAAGAACTTTTGATAACAGAATTTTTCGAATGCGTTGAAGAAACGATCAACCCAAGTTGATCGAACTTAGCTGCATGTGCCCTTGGAGACTCCAGGTCCACCAGCAGTGACATTTACCAAATGGTACAAATGTTAAACGTCTTCAAATTCAATAGCATCATTTCAGAACAGATAAATTTAGCATGAATCAGACATGCACGTTTCGGGTACTAAATCTGAATAGCTGATAGAATCCTGACAGTTTAAAGAGGGGATGGATTGGTTAATTTCGATCACTCAAAATAGTATTCATTTAAACTATCTATTTGGAAACATACCATGTTAGTTACAAGAATTGCATACAAATAATGGTTGTTCATGACCTAAATATAGAGCAAGTGACCAAAATCCAGCACATTTTTCATATATTGCCTGTAAAATCTCGATACTTGGAGGCCAGTTCAATTAATTGTTTTGCTGAAATATGATGTAATTCCATTCTTGTTCGAAATACATGTACTACAAAACGAATTCATTTTACTCTTTTCATTTTTTCCTTATCAAATGTGGAAATACTTCATTTCAATGTTTTCGGCGGTGACCGTATTTTACCGTTTTGAAAAGTAACCTTTTTGCACACAAAACGATAAAAATGTGATTTTCGAAATATTGTTCTTTGCATCTATATCTTCTATATCATTTCAACTACTTTTACATTACTCTGAATTCACTCCCATATCGGGAGTTTGCTTCTTCTCATGTGGTGGAGTTTTTTGTTAGTTTGCTTTGGTTCCTGTTTTATCCTGATTTTGTATGCCTTCGGTTTATGATTTTCTGAATTATCGATTTTGTGCTATATATAGGGTTATGGTCATTATCCATATTTGTCATTCCGAACAGCATAATTTACTGAATGGAAAACACACGCACGAGCACTGTATAAGCTTTCATTTGATTTGTAACAGCCAAGATAGGATACATCTTTGTACAGAGAAAAGTAACGTAACGTCATGTGATGTAATTGATTTAAGTTCACGGTTCCTTTTGACCCCTGGATGATTAAAGATACCAGAGATGAAGATTCGAGTATTTCCATTAAACTTTTTCACATGATCCTGACATAAAAGGTCAAACATTTTAATTATCAAATGATTAATGAGAATTTTTCATGAAAATGGCGGCCATCTTGAAAAAGCGGTCATTTTCATTTCTCAAGGTGGGTCCATAGCTAATATCGTAAAGAATGGATTAAAGAACCATCGTGCCAAATTTCATGCTTTCCTGAAAATTAATGCACAATCATTTCACCATTCAGCTGGACTATTTACCCCTATCAATTTTTGATTGACAGCTTAAAACAGATGAGACTCGGGTATCTAATTAGCATAATAAAGGATTACCTGTCGGTTTGTCTTTGAAGTAACACGCCGCTCGCAGACGGCGTTGTCTTCAAAAACGGCATGCCACGCCTATCAAGCTTGTCACTCAGGTATACCTATTAACGACCGGGTGGTTCCCAACGTCGGCCTTTAAGGTAAGGTGATCCTAGATCGGCTAACGAGAATCAGAAATTTGATTTATAATGGTAACTAAAGATTGTGGCAAAGTCCATAGGTTTAATGCAAGAGTGTTTGCCTCATTATACATTTTTTGTATTCGAATGCATTTATAGAATGGTTGTGTACAAAAAAAAACGTAGCACACAATTATCTTTGTAAATAGCAGATGACCCTCCAAAGTCGGTGCCGATTTAATGTACGGAACTGGCGTAAAGACTTGCGGACGGATGGACTATCCTGAGTGCAAAACTCTACAGCTATTTCAAAGAATTCCCATGATTGCGATTCGTTTTGCTTTGTTTGTATTCGAACGTTACAAGTAGTTATATATAAAGTCGTAATGGTTCGTTCAAAGCGTTTATTAGTCGATTTGACAGCCTTATATAACATGTGACCGACCTAGAAATGTCCTTTCCTATGAAGATTTTTTTATGATTCTTATCTATGGGATAGTACTGAACAATTCTAGCTTGGTTGCCACTCTGGCAACCTTGGGCAACTCTTTTTATCGCCGGAAATTCAAAATGGCCGCCAAATGCCTTCCACCAATAGATGAAATTAAATATTTTCTTTCAATATTAAGTGTGGCACATCAAATCAGGGGGTTTGAGGGTCAACAAACCCATTTCCGATGTCATTTTTTACAATTTGAGTTCATTCAGGACTAAAAATTCAAGATGGCCGCCAAATATCAATCCCATTATGGTACAATGAGAATATTTCAATTAAACGTTTGTGTAACACATCTTATTTGTAGTTGCAATGGTCCTATAATACATTTATTATGCTGTTTTGGTTGTTTTCAGCTGACACATGTTTCTGGGACAACTCTGCTTATCAGGGGGGAATTCAAAATGCAATGCCTTCAACCAATAGGTGAAATTTAATTCTTTCTTTGAATATTAAGTGTGGCACATCAAATCAGGGGTTTTGAATGTAAACAAACTCATTTCCAATGTCATCTTGACATTTAGGGCTTATTCTAGGCTAGAAATTCAAGATGGCCGCCAAATTTCAACCTCATTATGGTACAATGTGTAGATTTCAGTTAAAAAAAAGTCGCGTTACACATCTTATTTGTAGTTACAATGATCCTTGAATACATTTATTTTGCTGTTTTGGTTGTGTCAGTTCACACATACTTGTAGGACAACTTTTTTCATCGGGGGAAATTCAAAATTGCCGTCAAATAGTCCCCTACCACTGAGTAAAATGTAAAAAGAAATAGCACAAGGTCTTGTTTCATAAGACTTACTATGTAATGAAAAATGAATAAGAGTGACATATAAGATTGGATGGTTTCAGCTTTAACAGACAAGGATTCGTCAAAATGTAATGCAAAGATAAACTGTTACATGTCATTTGTTTGATTAAAATGGTACTCAAAAGACAAAAATAAAGTTTCCCTATTGATCATGTTGATATAAGACCAGTTTGTTTGACGCAGGGGATTCTAGAGTAAGCAAGTAAACTCGAGGTAACTTGGCTATCTTGGCTCTTTGACCATCATGGCAATTTCTTTGCTTGGCCTGTATGGCTTTTTTTCTAATCGGCAAGAATGCAATAGAAAGTGTTTGATGTTTTCTTTACAACAGTCCCTTGGTGTAATTTATGTTGAGTTGAGCTATCTACTATATTTATGACGTTAATGATGACATGTATCATTTTGCAATGAAATTCAGAACCTTACATCTCTATCCTAGCTATTTATACTTAAAATGGAACTTTGATGCTTAATTTTGTGCTCTGTTGTGAGTGCTGTTGAGATTGTCGTCAGGATCTTCTTTAACTCATTTGTGTCACACTTATGCCCTTTGCCGTGCGGAGCTCGTAAAAAAGTTCCTCGCGAGGGGTTTGACAGTAAGTGTTTTGAATATATTTCCCTGACATTGTCGCCATAGCACTTTCTATATAGACATAACGTCAGACAATGCATGAATTTTGTATGTTCTTTTCGTTTTCGTGCTTGGGCATCGACGGCGGGTGCGGCTAGCCAACAGGGGATGCTTACTCCTCCCGGGCACCTGGTCCCACCTCTGGCTTGCTGGGGGTCCGTCAATGCTTAATTTTGTGCTCTGTTGTGAGTGCTGTTGAGATTGTCGTCAGGATCTTCTTTAACTCATTTGTGTCACACTTATGCCCTTTGCCGTGTGGAGCTTGTAAAAAAGTTCCCCGCGAGGGGTTTGACAGTAAGTGTTTTGAATATATTTCCCTGACATTGTCGCCATAGCACTTTCTATATAGACATAACGTCAGACAATGCATGAATTTTGTATGTTCTTTTCGTTTTCGTGCTTTGGCATCGACGGCGGGTGCGGCTAGCCAACAGGGGATGCTTACTCCTCCCGGGCACCTGGTCCCACCTCTGGCTTGCTGGGGGTCCGTCGATGCTTAATTTTGTGCTCTGTTGTGAGTGCTGTTGAGATTGTCGTCAGGATCTTCTTCTTTAACTCATTTGTAAGAATAGAATGTCTTCAAATTTAGCAAAACAACATTAATTATATATGCTTCTTTGAATCATTTTGGCTGGAAGTACCACTAATGAGCATTCATTGTCCGAATCATGCATGTCTGGTGCATAGAATGTATTCTTCTATGAAAGAAGGCTGCCCAATAGTAACAGGGTAACTTAGCACTCTCCTTTCTCTTCATAAAACCGGTTAAGTTTGTAAATGAACAGGCCTTTCAAAATTTCATCTGCTATCATTACATCTTAGAATAATTTCAATTTCTGGTTGGAGATTTCCTCCGTTTTTCTCTACAGTGATTCAAAATTGAATCTGAGGAATCTTCAACTGTGGTAAGATGAAATGGCACTACGTATGTTTTGGCATGTAAAACTCAAGTGGGTGAAATCTATCTTGAAATCAATTAGATATCAGTGTTCCATATATATGCTTCGTTTTAATCAATTGTAATAATTCGCATCTATTCGGGCAAACATATTTTGGAATACTAAAAAAAAGCATATTTTGGAATACTCAAATATTTTGGAATACTCATATTTTGGAATA
>VSWD01000012.1:16708263-16763789 GCA_033119305.1 Pinctada imbricata
CACTTTCCTTTCAAGTCTGAAGTACCCACTGACATATTATAAATACACTACACTCTTATCAGCTGTTTGTATAAGTATATATATGTCATTGTACTATAAATTGTTTATCTACTGAAATAAAGGGAAATCTGCCTATTCAAAACTACTGATGGTATTCTGATAAAACTTTGCGTGTAGTTAGTTGGATATATATACAAGAGATATATGAAGAGAAATATCTAAGTCATCGGGAATTCTCGCGGGATTTCAGCAGCGCCAACTGAGAGGTGATTGCAGAAACTGCGTTTTACAGCGTATTTCTATGTTGTATCTAAATTAGAATGGAAATAAGGCTTATCCACTTCATAGATCACATAATTTGTATACATGTGACTCTTACCTTCATTTTCAATCGTTGATTGATAGAGTTTTCAGTCAATTCATCTTCTTAATCAGATTTATATTGGCCTTTTTTATGAAAAAATGTCACTATCACACATTACATGGATATTATAAAAAAACTACTGATGGGAAAAACATAGTATGGGTAGAGATTGTAAGCTGAAGAATTCCCTATGCCTTTTATGTAAAGAAAGACGGGTGTCATTGCGCTTACAAAAGAAATATAAGCCCTGCAATATGGATTGCGTTAGCGCTAATATAGCGTCGTAAGGAAGAGTTAGTATCTTGACGTCATATATACGTACTAAAACTGAACGTCATATATCACAGGGTTGCACATAAGCGGTTGCTCGATTGCTCGTGCCGTATCAAAAATCGGTCGGGCAAGTCATGTCTGAATTCAGCTTGCCCGTAGGGTGTCACGTCAACTGATTAGGCATATAAACCACTTAAAATAGTAGGTTTACAGCCAGCACCACACAGCAATGGCAAGGAATAAATTATTTGTTCTTTATCTGATAAATATGCGGGCAATGTTAACTTGGACAAGTTTTACCTTTCCATCTTTGCTCGTACCCTGTTAGACAACCTATTTAAGACACATAAATTGTCTAAAAGGCATCAATTGACCAATGATAAAAGAGAATCTTATTGTGGCGTTACAGTAACGTCGCCAGAAAACATGGCGTTAGATAGCATGAAACCTTGTTTGAATTCTTTTTTTTAAATAGATTCTTTCACTTTCTTCCTATTGAGACATAAAAATTTACACTCGTGACGGACAATTTTCATCTTTTTCCTCTTTCCACTACGCTCCACTCAGACAAAGATGAAATTTCCGTCTCTGGTGTTAATTTGTATTTCTCACTAAGTAGATCGTGATAGAACCTTTGAATATGTCTTTCCTTATTTATGCCTCATATAAAATCATCACTGTTCTTTCCTCAATATACTCCGGTTGTGGTATCTTCAACAACGTGCACTTTGTTCTAATTATTGTGCATGTTACCTTGATAATGTTGATTATAGACGAATAATTTGAATATCGACATAAATAATCTGTATCTTCGCACAATAATTGACTTTATGAGAGAGTGGACTTTTTTGGTATGATAAATACTGTTTCAACCAATTTCGTTTTCTATTCATTTGTTTTCCCTTCGACATTCATCTATTTGTGTTAATTCCTTCAACTAAATCCCATCTACCCATTGCTTGTACGGATCAATTTCTAGTAAGTTCCATAATATTGAGATACTAATGTCTAACGATTGGTCCACATGTGTAAGTATTGGATATACGCCGAAAACAATTCATTCTTAAAGATATTGGACAGTTTGAGGCCCGCAGTACGATGGCCGATATGGGCCACTGAAAAAGTAACCATGAGTTATGTTTGACTTGCCGGCATTTCTTAGTTGCCGGCATTTCTTACAGGCAAAATTAAACCATGAGTTGTGTTTGACATGCCGGCATTTCTTAGTTGCCGGCATTTCTTACAGGCAAATTAAACATTAATGAAAAAGTAGGTGACCTCGTTTTTCTTTGATATGTTGATAATACCTGTCTACGTCAGCATCTTTTAATCCATAATCATCTACAGAAGAGGGGATGTTTTTATAGAAAATTTCTGATTCGACAGCATGCAAAGAACTCGTAAATGTGAGGAAACAACTCGGCCGGTTTGATGTCACAAAACAATCAGTAAACATGAAATCACAATGCTTAATTTTGAAACATAAATGACAGATGAGAAGAGATCAAGTGATGTAATCTTAATCTATGTATAAAATTATATTGAAAGTCCTTGGACCTTGACGAAAACCAAGGAAAAAAGAACTCTGGCAAGAAAACTGTGGGCACAAACCATATAAACTTGATTAAAAAAAAAAGAATTTGCTTTTGTCTGAACTGAGTATTTACATATTGTAAGATTTACATGTATCTTAATTATTCAATTCAATTAAACTTTTAAATGTTTATTTTTCAAATTTCATTGGGTGATGAAATGTCAGTTGTCGTATCAGGAATATGTATACCCCCCCCCCCCCCTTGCACTCCCTTTTACTTTCACCGGGAAAATTAACATTCAATATGTAGAAGAAAGCCTCCTTTCCGGCGTGTTATCAACAATATATCGTTTTATGGGATGGCCTGGAGAGGGGGTTTTATACAAAAAAAAAATCCAGAATAATATGAATATTTCTCGCGGCAGGATCTAAAAAAGATGCTGACGTAGACAGGTATTATCAACATATCAAAGAAAAACGAGGTCACCTACTTTTTTCATTAATGTTTAATTTGCCTGTAAGAAATGCCGGCAACTAAGAAATGCCGGCATGTCAAACACAACTCATGGTTTAATTTTGCCTGTAAGAAATGCCGGCAACTAAGAAATGCCGGCAAGTTAAACATTACTCATGGTTACTTTTTCAGAGGCCCATATCGGCCATCGTACCGCAGGGCCGAAACTGTCCAATATCTTTAAGAATGTATTGATTGAGGCGTATATCGTACTTTAAACATTGAGCATTATTCAAAGTGGTATGACCTTTGACTTTGTTCTTATTATGTTAAATGCCTTTACTGTAACGAAATGTAATCACTGCAGGTTCTAACGTTCTCGCTACTTGCAGTAGGGAGTCGTTTATATAAGAAGTAAACAGAGATGAAATTTGAATTAAAAAAAAGTTGTGACAAATTATGACGCAGATTCCGTAAAACAAGACGAAATTGGATGCAATTTTTGGGAAAAAAAGAGAATACTGCTTGATGCATGACGATTTAGTTGAAGCTTCTTTGGATATATAAAATAAAAGGGCGTGTCTCTAAAAGTGTCGTTTTCCGGACAATCAAGAAATAATGTGGTGCCTTTAAATATCGAAAAGAAATCAGTGGGACATTCAACTAACTATTTGCAAGGTTAAATGAAAGAAACAATTCAGGAAGATATTTTGAAGGAGTCTAGTTCGAAAAACCTGACCTAAACCCAGCCTTTGACGGTTATTTGCACGGGGGGGGGGGGGGGGCTGGGGGACTGGGTCAAAATAACCGTCAAAGGCTGGATTTAGGTAAGGTATTTCGGACTAGAAAAAGTCGCGCAAAAATCTTAATTATAAGTAAAATTAAAAAGATGGGAAAAAATTAGACCGAAGAAAAAAAAACGGACTGAACTATAGTGTCTCTTACATTGTCATCTCCGACACAACGGCCGAATCTTTAAATATGTAAGATTGTGCTGGATTTTGTCCACTCCGGAAAAAATAGCAAAAATTGGAATAATCAGTACCACGATACATGGAATTCTTGTCGCGCGATTTCTAAATATGGATGTAACGGTTGTCCTGTAGATGTCAAAGAACATTAACCTATGACTGTCCAATTTTTAATCTAGGTCGCGTACATTTTGTCCAATAAACGCGACCTAGATTTGATATTGGACAGTCAAAGGTAAATTTCGGACTGTTCGAACAAAGGCATGACGTCATATCAATGTTTTAACGACGATATACATGCCGCAAACCGATACACTTGACATGTTTTAAAATATATTCCTACATGTACATAAATTTGCAGGTTACGTTACAAGCTTTCTCGCAATTTGTACTTATGATGTCATTATTCTCTATTAACTTTAGATCAAATGACGTCATCCTATGAGGTATGGCTTTAGTTATGGTACAGTTGTAAACAGCTTTTATGCGTATAAACAACATCACAATTAAAATGTTTTAAAATATTCCACGTCTATTAATAAAAAAAAACATGTGTTTGTGAAACACGAATGCCTCCATTTGAATCTTTGACAATAAACCAGCTGTAATGGAAACGGTATTGTATACTCCGAGGTCAAGCTCAAGCATTTTGGTATCAATGGATAGGACTTGTCACAAGGAATACACATGTGAAATATGAAAGCCCTATCACTTATTCAAAAGTAATGGCCGATGTTAAAGATTTTGCTGACAAACAGACAAACAGACAAATGGACACGCCAAAATTTGCCCCCGAATTTCCGATTACAAGGGCGTAAAAATGTATTCAAAATATGATTTCTCGCCATTAAGGTAAACAAGGAGCAGTTTAGATTTTGGGGCGCAGTGAGTTCTGTAAGTCAATGTTCGTCCTCTTTAGCAACGTCACTTCTTAATTGACAGGTGAGACCCCCAGAGGGGTATACAGAATTCAAATACGTCGCATAAATAAGAATAGGGATAAACGCACTGTGCTTTGTGGTTCCGACAGGTATATGTTGGATATACTGTTGGAAACATACGTAATACCGTCGGGGAAGAGCCCACAAAACACAGTACGTTTATCCCCTAAACACAACGCATGGACCAAAGCAAAGGAGGGGATCTCCAACAAAGCACACTTGTAAATTAATATAACAAACACTATCATGGCAGATTGTTAATTGTTTTATGTGTAGCCTTTTGTGTTTGATGTTCCTTTGATGTGATTTGGTGTTCCTTGTTTATTTTTGTGTCTCTTGATTTGTGTTTTACATGGGATGTTTTGGTGTTTTGCTGTGAGACTGTAACCGAGTGCAACCAAGAAAAGAAATTTGTTCCGATCTAGGATGAAGAATAATTTTGTTTCAATGGATCACGTGCCTGCTTAAGGATAACAAGAAATATGGAATCTACAGGTCTCCTTGGTTATAGCTCCTAATAATACGGGAATGATCCAACTCTTTACCTTCACGAAGAAAAACTAATTTTGATGCACCACACACGTCTTTCCGATAGAAAAATCTTCATCCGTGATGCTTCCAGACAAAGGGATATTCAGACAGAGTCAAAATTCATTTCAGTTGTGCCCGCTGGTTTTATTTTATTGAATTTAAATAGGTGCAATCTTTTGTAGAAAGTGCGTGACTTCAAATTCCATCTAGGGTCGACTCAGTAGCAAAATTAAATAAAATCGATGACCAAAATAGCATTGGAGGGATGGTGCTCTGATGTTTATCTCCCTGAACTTGAATAATTTTAGATGAAATTTGGTAAACATGGTAACAGTTGTAAAAATCATAAATATTTTTGAAAAATTCCTAATGTCGCAAAGTGAGTGGATTTCGGTATTTTTCATTCTGGCACAGCCGAAAGTCCGTCGACTACTCTGTCCTTTTAACAATTTCCGAACATGTCCAATGTTTATGTACAATCTTTTCAACAACTTCAAGAATAAAGCAAATTTCATTTACCTGAAGAACCAGGCTAGAATTAAGCATAATCTTATGAAAAAAGTGGATTCTCGTTTGATAACCATTATAATTTCACAGAACAGTTCTGAAATAACTAGTCATGAGACAAAAGATGGGGGCGCTGCATTAAATCTGAAACACTTTGCTTGAAAGAAAGGGGGGATCTCCAACAACACTCGGTTGCAGCACCAACAGGAAAACCCCAAAACACCCAATGCAGAAACACAGAGCAGACACGCACAGAAATAGATGCAAAAGGTACAAGGAACAACAAATCACATATAATGTAGAAACATCATCAAACACAAATGACTACACATAAACCAACGACACCAATCGATGCAGACTTATAATAGGACGGCCATCTGCCACGCTAGTAGCAGACGGTGTGGTTATCTGGATTACGTGCGCACATCCCTCCGAATTTTCCGATTATCCAGAGGTATCGAAGAACGTAAAATTGTTGTGCAAAATTACCTCTTCACTGTAAGATAACCATACAAACAGTATCACTCTTCAGAGAGGAATTTTAAAACAAAGGAGGGGATCTCCAACAACACCAGGTTGTAGCACCCACAGCAAAACCTCAAAACACCCAATGCAAAAACACAAAGCAGACAAGCACAGAAAGAGACGCGTAAGGGACAAGGAACGTCAACGCACAACACAAAAACATCAAACACAAAGGACTACACATAAACCAATGAGACCAATGGGCAACCGGTGCGTCTTAGGATGGCCATCTGCCACGGAAATAGCAGAAGGTATGGTTATCCTGGATCACGTGCGCACAACCCTCCCACTTTTCCGATTACCCAGAGGTCTCGAAGAACGCACAATTGTGGTGTAAAACAACCTCCTCACTGTCAGATGAAAACACCCATACATCCAAACATGCATGTCTGGTGAAAAAAAATGTCTGGTGAAAAAAAATGTCTGGTCTGGTGAAAAAAATGTCTGTTGAACGGATTTTTTTTGTCAAAAAGGCTGTTACTTTATTTAGTATCTGGTATCAGAGTTGTGACATTTTTTCAGACATTTGTATCCGATAACAATTGTGCTCAGGTAATCCAGATAGCTACACATTTGTCATTAGAAAATCAGATTACTTTCATTTCACATCATATAAAATGAATCAAGGCAAAACCTTTTTGTGCGATCGGAGAGAAAATAAATATGATTTAATCAATCAAAAAAAATTTCTTTTTTATTTTCTTGCATTTAAGACTATGATGGTTTCTTATCTTACAATATTTGTAAAACTTTCTGTTTGATGATTGCCAGAAAAAGGTAGTTAGAGCGAGTGGAAACACGGAAGTATTTGTTCTTTTGGTAAAGACCAGCAGATAAAAAAAGGGGGGGGCTAAAATATTATTAAAATCTTCAACATATTTCTTTTTTATGTTGTCGCATCTTAAACTATGATAGTTTATCATATTTTATACTTTGTGTTAAATGACTGTCCCCCGTCCTAAGTCGGCACCGATTGCCCTTTGGTCTTGTTAGTTTATGTGTAGTCATTTGTAATTCATGTTTCTATGTGATTTGACGTTCCTTGTAACATTTGTGTCTATTTCTGCGTGTGTCTGCTTTGTGTTTTTGCAATGGGTAATTTGGGTTTTTGTTGTAAGTGCTACAATCGTTTGTTGTTGGAGATCCCCTAATCTTATTACAAAAATTAACTTCGATCCAACTCCCAAAAATCGTTTAAGCACAAATTGTTTAAGTCTTTGAATCAGTTACGTTGATATAATTATCTGATTCGAAAATGATTCATGGTTTGTTTATTTATTAATTTCTTACGTAATATGTATTGTACAAAGCAAATGAATTGTACATAACGATGTGGAAGCTAAATACATGATGTACTACGTACAGTCTTGCCGGAAATATTCTCCTTTTTTGGAATTACCAATTATAATAGTAAATTCGATAAATCAATCACTATACAATGTGAATATTTGTTCATTTCAAACAGGTTATTAAAATCAAGCCATTCGAGTCTCTTTACATTTTAATATTCACAAACATTATCATAATCATCCGAAAAATATATCTTAATATGAGAAAAGACTACATATTCTAGCTATTGTTGCTTCTTTGAATCCATTACATTTATCGTTAAGAGCGTTAACATAAGATTGATAAGCACCATGATAGTCACCACAGATCTGCTGACATATACCCAGGATCTCCCATGATATCGCTTTAAACGGAAAGAAGATATGATGACCATATTCATAGTTAACAAGTGCCTGAAGCTCACACAGAACATCATGTGCGACATCGGTTCCATATAGTCGTGAAAGACTGAGGAAGAGTAGGAAGTGTAGAAACACTAATGGCGGAATGGTCAAATCACCTCCACTTGTTTCTACGCAAGCATGACTTTCCATGTACAACTCCTCAATCGATGTTTCAGGTCTATATTTATAAAAATTAATGACATATGTTTTGATAATCATGTCATAAGTCATGCCTTGTTGTCTACATCCTAAGATAACGTCGCGATCCAGATTCCACATATACATATATGATTGTCTCTGAAGTTTCTCTTTTATACAACGAATTGTTTCTAAAGTTTTCTTGTAATTCCCATTTCTGTATAAACAAACAGCAGAATAGACTTCGTTTGAATACAATGTTGTTTTTGTCCGACAAAGGATAGATTGACAAGTGTTAATAGACTGGTAACTTATTTTGTTTGCAGTGAGTCTTCGATTGCAGGAATCGCTATGCAAAGCGAGAGCTATGCTCTGAAATATGTAGTTTACTCTCAGTCTTATGGTTGCCGCCATTACATCTGATGTAGGTATCAGGCAGGCAGTAGTCCAAAGTGTTTCAAATGGGTCATCTTTAGAAGGAAGACCCAATGCACTACATAAAGCTATCGACGCAACTCTCTGTAGTTCTCCTATTCTTGAATTATCGTCTTCATTTGTCGGCAAGAAATTGACAAGAAAAGGTTGATTTATCACTACAGATAATTTCCCATACAATGATGAACAACGGAGAAAACACAAATATCCTTCATCATACAATGTACGTAACCTCAACATTAAATTCCTCTGGTGGATACCATATATTTTACCAAAAAACATATTATGTTCTGGTATAAAGTAGTTAGGACAGTACTCTACAAACACCCAGTTCATGATACGGCGGAAAACATTCCATGTTTTCTCCATGAAATTCGATGGTGTCCAGTTGTAAGGATTTTCTGATATTTCACAAAATACGGCAGTTTTCATGAAGTATGAGCATAAAAGTTCACCAGTCTCAGGAATCTTCTTCAGTACTTCATTCAAAAATATTTTCATCAATCCATAGCAGAGGAACTGACAGTGGTTCATTGAGTGAATCAGTTTCTTTTCAGCTAGAGAGAATGATATCCTCCATTCCAGATCTATTAATTCATTATCTGTTTGTTGTTTGCTGTGGATAGGAACGAAGAGACATCCGTCTTTACATATATCTGTAAGTACATCTAAAGAAGGCCAACCATAACGGAGGGACCTATAGATAAATGATTCGGCCCGTGTGGGCCAGATTTGGCTTTTCAGTGTGTAAGCGGCGTCATTTTCCTGGCCATTTATGAACACACCTGTACTACACGGACCATGAATTCTTCTATTCCTGCTTGCCAGATGAGATTCTCTGGCAATTTTACTACTAAAATAGACACTATTTCCTCTTACAACTAGACAGTTTGGATATTCTAATTTCCTATAATCATGTCTGATAAATCTTAACAATGCAAATCCCGGAGCGATGTTATCAGTTTCCATACAAAGTACAGTGGGAATGTCTGATGTATCAAATACATGACTCGATATGCCATGAAGGACTACAATGTTTCTGTCAATCTGCATAAAGTCAAAATCTGATGATTCAAAATCAAATCCCTCAGCCATACTTCCACTACATATATTTGTAAGAGGTAGTGATGTATCACATGACCAAATGGTATCAATGAGTTCATATGTCTGTTGTTTTATCTTCACTTTACATTTTGATCCTACAATGTCATTAACTATACTGTATAATCCTTTAGAAATAAGGCAATGTTCTTCCAGAGGATATGCCGAAGCCATTTTGAAATGTAACAATTTAATTTCCACTTTCCTTTCAAGTCTGAAGTACCCATTGACATATTATAAATACACTACACTCTTATCAGCTGTTTGTATAAGTATATATATGTCATTGTACTATAAATTGTTTATCTACTGAAATAAAGGGAAATCTGCCTATTCAAAACTACTGATGGTATTCTGATAAAACTTTGCGTGTAGTTAGTTGGATATATATACAAGAGATATATGAAGACAAATATCTAAGTCATCGGGAATTTTTGCGGGATTTCAGCAGCGCCAACTGAGAGGTGATTGCAGAAACTGCGTTTTACAGCGTATTTCTATGTTGTATCTAAATTAGAATGGAAATAAGGCTTATCCACTTCATAGATCACATAATTTGTATACATGTGACTCTTACCTTCATTTTCAATCGTTGATTGATAGAGTTTTCAGTCAATTCATCTTTTTAATCAGATTTATATTGGCCTTTTTTATGAAAAAATGTCACTATCACACATTACATGGATATTATAAAAAAACTACTGATGGGAAAAACATAGTATGGGTAGAGATTGTAAGCTGAAGAATTCCCTATGCCTTTAATGTAAAGAAAGACGGGTGTCATTGCGCTTACAAAAGAAATATAAGCCCTGCAATATGGATTGCGTTAGCGCTAATATAGCGTCGTAAGGAAGAGTTATGTATCTTGACGTCATATATACGTACTAAAAATGAACGTCATATATCACAGGGTTGCAGATAAGCGGTTGCTCGATTGCTCGTGCCGTATCAAAAATCGGTCGGGCAAGTCATGTCTGAATTCAGCTAGCCCGTAGGGTGTCACGTCAACTGATTAGGCATATAAACCACTTAAAATAGTAGGTTTACAGCCAGCACCACACAGCAATGGCAAGGAATAAATTATTTGTTCTTTATCTGATAAATATGCGGGCAATGTTAACTTGGACAAGTTTTACCTTTCCATCTTTGCTCGTACCCTGTTAGACAACCTATTTAAGACACTTAAATTGTCTAAAAGGCATCAATTGACCAATGATAAAAGAGAATCTTATTGTGGCGTTACAGTAACGTCGCCAGAAAACATGGCGTTAGATAGCATGAAACCTTGTTTGAATTTTTTTTAATAGATTCTTTCACTTTCTTCCTATTGAGACATAAAAATGTGCATTCGTGACGGACAATTTTCATCTTTTTCCTCTTTCCGCTACGCTCCACTCAGACAAAGATGAAATTTCCGTCTCTGGTGTTAATTTGTATTTCTCACTAAGTAGATCGTGATAGAACCTTTGAATATGTCTTTCCTTATTTATGCCTCATATAAAATCATCACTGTTCTTTCCTCAATATACTCCGGTTGTGGTATCTTCAACAACGTGCACTTTGTTCTAATTATGGTGCATGTTACCTTGATAATGTTGATTATAGACGAATAATTTGAATATCGACATAAATAATCTGTATCTTCGCACAATAATTGACTTTATGAGAGAGTGGACTGTTTTGGTATGATAAATACTGTTTCAACCAATTTCGTTTTCTATTCATTTGTTTTCCCTTCGACATTCATCTATTTGTGTTAATTCCTTCAACTAAATCCCATCTACCCATTGCTTGTACGGATCAAATTCTAGTAAGTTCCATAATATTGAGATACTAATGTCTAACGATTGGTCCACATTCATAAGTATTGGATATACGCCGAAAACAATTCATTCTTAAAGATATTGGACAGTTTGAGGCCCGCAGGGCCGAAACTGTCCAATATCTTTAAGAATGTATTGTTTAAGGCGTATATCGTACTTAAAACATTGATCACTATTCAAAGTGGCATGACCTTTGACTTTGTTCTTATTATGTTAAATACCTTTACTGTAAAGAAATGTAATCACTGCAGGTTCTAACATTCTCGCCACTTGCAGTAGGGAGTCGTTTATATAAGAAGTAAACGGAGATGAAATTTGAATTAAAAAAAAAAGTTGTGACAAATTATGACGCAGAATCCGTAAACCAAGACGAAATTGGATGCAATTTTTGGGAGAAAAAAGAGAATACTGCGTGATTCATGACGATTTAGTTGAAGCTTCTTTGGATATATAGAATAAAAGGGTGTGTCGTCTCTAAAAGTGTCGTTTTCCGGACAATCAAGAAATAATGTGGTGCCTTTAAATACCGAAAAGAAATCAGTGGGACATTCAACTAAGTATTTGCAAGGTTAAATGAAAGAAACAATTCAGGAAGATATTTTGAAGGAGTGTTGTTCGAAAAACCTGACCTAAACCCAGCCTTTGACGGTTATTTGCACCGGGGGGGGGGGGGCTGGGGGACTGGGTCAAAATAACCGTCAAAGGCTGGATTTAGGTAAGGTATTTCGGACTAGAAAAAGTCGCGCAAAAATCTTAATTATAAGTAAAATCAAAAAGATGGGAAAAAATTAGACCGAAGAAAAAAAAACGGATTGAACTATAGTGCCTCTTACATTGTCATCTCCGACACAACGGCCGAATCTTTAAATATGTAAGATTGTGGTGGATTTTGTCTACTCCGGAAAAAATAGCAAAAATTGGAATAATCAGTACCACGATACATGGAATTCTTGTCGCGCGATTTCTAAATATGGATGTAACGGTTGTCCTGTAGATGTCAAAGTACATTTACCTATGACTGTCCAATATTTAATCTAGGTCGCGTATATTTTTTCTAATAAACGCGACCTAGATTTGATATTGGACAGTCAAAGGTAAATTTCGGACTGTTCGAACAAAGGCATGACGTCACATCAATGTTTTAACGACGATATTCATGCCGCAAACCGATACACTTGACATGTTTTAAAATATATTCCTACGTGTACATAAATTTGCAGGTTACGTCACAAGCTTTCTCGCAATTTGTACTTATGATGTCATTATTCTCTATTAACTTTAGATCAAATGACGTCATCCTATGAGGTATGGCTATAGTTATGGTACAGTTGTAATCAGCTTTTATGCGTATAAACAACATCACAATTAAAATGTTTTAAAATATTCCACGCCTATTAATAAAAAAAACATGTGTTTGTGAAACACGATTGCCTCCGTTGGAATCTTTGATAATAAACCAGCTGTAATTGAAACGGTATTGTATACTCCGAGGTCAAGGCCACAAGCTCAAGCATTTTGGTATCAATGGATAGGACGTCACAAGGAATACACATGTGAAATATGAAAGCCCTATCACTTATTCAAAAGTAATGGCCAATGTTAAAGATTTTGCTGACAAACAGACAAACAGACAAATGGACACGCCAAAATTTGTCCCCGAATTTCCGATTACAAGGGTATAAAAATGTATTCAAAATATGATTTCTCGCCATTGAGGTAAACAAGAAGCAGTTTAGATTTTGGGGCGCAGTGAGTTCTATAAGTCTATGTTTGTCCTCTTTAGCAACGTCACTTCTTAAGTGACAGGTGAGACCCCCAGAGGGGTATACAGAATTAAAATACGTCGCATAAATAAGAATAGGGATAAACGCACTGTGCTTTGTGGTTCCGACAGGTATATGTTGGGTATACCGTTGGAAACATACGTAATACCGTCGGGGAGGAGCCCACAAAATACAGTACGTTTATCCCCTAAACACAACGCATGGACCAAAGCAAAGGAGGGGATCTCCAACAAAGCACACTTGTAAATTAATATAACAAACACTATCATGGCAGAATGGCAGATTGTTAATTGTTTTATGTGTAGCCTTTCGTGTTTGATGTTCCTTTGATGTGATTTGGTGTTCATTGTTTATTTTTATGTCCTTTGGTTTGTGTTTTGGTGTTTTGCTGTGAGACTGTAACCGAGTGCAACCAAGAAAAGAAATTTGTTCCGATCTAGGATGAAGAATAATTTTGTTTCAATGGATCACGTGCCTGCTTAAGAATAACAAGAAATATGGAATCTACAGGTCTCTTTGGTTATAGCTCCTAATAATACGGGAATGATCCAACTCTTTACCTTCACGAAGAAAAACTAATTTTGATGCACCACACACGTCTTTCCGATAGAAAAAATCTTCATCCGTGATGCTTCCAGACAAAGGGATATTCAGACAGAGTCAAAATTCATTTCAGTTGTGCCCGCTGGTTTTATTTAAATGAATTTAAATAGGTGCAATCTTTTGTAGAAAGTGCGTGACTTCAAATGCCATGTAGGGTCGACTCAGTAGCAAAATTAAATAAAATCGATGACCAAAATAGCATTGGAGGGATGGTGCTCTGATGTTTATCTCCCTGAACTTGAATAATTTTAGATGAAATTTGGTAAACATGGTAACAGTTGTAAAAATCATAAATATTTTTGAAAAATTCCTAATGTCGCAAAGTGAGTGGATTTCGGTATTTTTTATTCTGGCACAGCCCAAAGTCCGTCGACTACTCTTTTTTTTTTTTTTTTTTTTTTTTTTTTTTTTTTTTTTTTTTTTTTTTTTTTTTTTTTTTTTTTTGTGCTCAGAATAAGGCCGACTCGTATTAAATTACGAAGTTGTTAATATATTAATATGGTGCAGTGTGTGGTCAGTAAGAATAGAGTTTTTTTTTTTTGTATGAGTCTTCATCGCCTTTTCAAATCATCATAGCACATTTTTTTTCTTTTTTTTTTCTTTTTTTTTTTATATATATGTATTTATTTTCATGATTTAATGTGTATACATGATACAGTAATTTATCAATCTTAACGTAATAAGCAGTATATTGGAGTAAGAAGAGAAATGAGATTGTCGCACGTACATGTACTAGGAATTCTATATTGTAGTATTGGAGTGAGAATAAAAATAAATGTACAAAACAAAAATGTAAAAGATTGTCGTTCTACGTACAATCTAAAAGATTCAAGTATTAGCATATAATATGTCTATAAGGATAGTAACGGTTAAGTGCGTACGGTGAAAATGTGCAATGCATGGAGACTGCTGGAAGATGTTTATATAGTAGAACGATTTAGATAGGGAACGATTTGACCCGGTGCGGGTGCGGCAGAGTGTCACGTAGCCTAGTTATTTAAATCGGTCAGCGGTCAAGATCTTCGTCTGCACGTATCTGACGTGTGAAGTGGAGTGTATAAATGGACATGGATTGTGTACAGGTGATTATACAGGGTAAGTATGTTTTTATTGCTTTTAATTATGGATGAAATGATTGATTAGAGATACGGGTACTTACTGATTCTGTAATGTTATGAATTTATGAATAAAAACCAGTAATGTTGTTTTTCTTTTCTTTTGCAGTGTAATTCGCGGTCAGTGTTGAAGGAACGAAGCAACGCGCTCAAGTAAATTAGAGGAAATATACAGTTTTTTGGCAACCAGGATGTAGTATTTTAATTCCGAATTGAAAATTGGAGTTATGTCGATTTGCTTATCTTTGAAATCACTGGAATAAAAGGCTTTGTATATAGAAAAAGAAGCAAGTGTAAGAATGATGTTTAATTCTTTGAATTTTGGATCGTATATTTTATAACCAAGAACAACGTTATGGAGAGTAAGCATTTGCTCTTGGAATCCGAGTGCTTGGAGTATAGTATTTATTCTTTGACGGAATTTATCAGTGAATTTGCATTCCAAGAAGAAATGTTGATAATCGTCGAGTTCGTTACAGATTTTACAGAGAGGGCTATCCATTATTTTCCATTTGTGAAGAATGCTTGTATTTGTAAGGATCTTGTGAGCTAATTTCCATCGGAACATTTTGTATTTATTATCAAAAAGTTCGTTGAATATGAAATTGAAGCATTTTGTGAACTTGGAGACGGTTTCTCCAGCAATTTGTGGGATTTTACCTTCCCAGTAAATGAATGAAATTGGATATTCTTGAGATTTTTCGTGCAATGCATTGTATATGTTTTTATTTGTCAGCTGGTTGATGTTTATTTCTTTCTTACCTATTTTTATTTTCACTGTACCTACTTTTTTATTTAGTTTATAATGTATCCACTCGAGGTTTTCTCGTAATTTATTTTTCCACTCAGTAGGAACGGCCTGCTTTATCAAATTAGTTTCTGCAATCCAATTTCTTTTGATATTTAACTTCTGTAAAATTTTTATTTCTGAGATTTTTCCTGTTTGATCAACAATATCTCTAATGAAACATATATTTGATTCCATCCAGTTTTTATTGATTAAAACTTTCCCCTTGTTTTGAATAAATTTATTACCCCACAGAGGTTGCATTAAAATTTCAAGGTTATTTTTTGGGTAAGTTATTTCTCCCCCACCGATCTGTACCCATGCTTGGAGAATGTTTTGGTAAAATTCAGGTAAACATTTGATTTTTTGTAGGTGTTTGATGTTGCCAATATTCATACTGAAAACATTAAAATTATCTCCATAAGAATTAAAATAGTATTTGGGGATTTCTTTCCATAATGAATTTGAATTATCTGTTAATTTTGAAACCCATTTTACCATTATTGTTTTAATATGTATGCTAATGTCTGTCATATTTAGGCCACCATCCTTGTATTTATTAGTTAATATCTTTCTTTTTATTTTTTCACTTTTATTTCCCCAGAGAAACTTATACAAAATTTTGTTTACTTTTTTTAAAATTTCTTGAGGCATAGGGAGTACTGAGTACATGAAGGTTAATTGGGGTATTAGTAGAGATTTTATAATTTGTACCTTTCCTATCATAGTTAGTTGTCTACCAGACCATGACAATATCTTAGACTTAACTTTAGCTATTCGATCATTCCAATTTTTTTGTAACATAGCATTATGATCTTTGCAAAAGGATATTCCCAAAGTTTTTATAAATTTGGAGCCCCAATTGATTTGCTCAAAATTGTCTGGAATGTTAGATGTTTTCCCTAATATAAAACCATTTGATTTTTGTCTATTTAAAACAAGCCCTGATAGTGATCCGAATATTTCTATGAGGTTAAGCGCTTTTGAAACATCTTCTTTTGACTTAAGAAACAGAGTGGTATCGTCTGCAAGTTGAGATATTTTGAAACTTTTATCACTGAAATTTAGTTTGATACCTTTAACATTTGCATTTTGTTTTAGTTTTAGAGCTAGTATCTCGACTGTGATGACAAAAAGTAGGGAAGAAAGAGGGCATCCTTGTTTGATGCCTCGAGATATTTTGAATGGAGATGATACCCAACCATTATTTGTCATTAAGCATTCATTGTCAGTATATAAAGTATGTACCCATCTTAAGAAAGAATCCCCAAAGCCAAAGTGTTTCAGAGTAGAGAACATGAACCCCCATTCCACTGTATCAAATGCTTTGGCGAAATCAAGAAAAAGAATCAAACCATTTATGTCAAATTTTTCAGAATAATCGATTATGTCTTTAATTAAGCGAATATTGTAGTTAATGTTCCTACCTTTGATAAATCCATTTTGATCAGAACTTATTATTTTGGGTAAAAGAGATTTTAAGCGATCAGCAAGGCAACGGGCAGCAATTTTATAATCAACATTTAATAAGGATATAGGTCGCCAATTGTTTATGTCTAATGAATCACCTTTTTTGAACATAAGAGATAGGATACTTTTTCTTTGTGAGTTTGACATTTTACCTAGGTTATAAGCACTATTTAGAGAACTAATTAGTAAATTATGTATTTCAGGCCAAAAAGTCTGACGTCGACTACTCTGTCATTTTAACAATTTCCGAACATGTCCAATGTTTATGTACAATCTTTTCAACAACTTCAAGAATAAAGCAAATTTCATTTACCTGAAGAACCAGGCTAGAATTAAGCATAATTTTATAAAAAAAAAAGTGGATTCTCGTTCGATAACCATTATAATTTCACAGAACAGTTCTGAAATAATTAGTCATGAGAAAAAAGATGGGGGCGCTGCATTAAATCTGAAACACTTTGCGTGAAAGAAAGAGGGGGATCTCCAACAACACTCGGTTGCAGCACCAACAGGAAAACCCCAAAACACCCAATGCAGAAACACAGAGCAGACACGCACAGAAATAGATGCAAAAGGTACAAGGGACAACAAATCACATATAATGTAGAAACATCATCAAACACAAATGACTACACATAAACCAACGACACCAATCGATGCAGACTTATAATAGGATGGCCATCTGCCTCGCTAGTAGCAGACGATGTGGTTATCTGGATTACGTGCGCACATCCCTCCCAATTTTCCGATTATCCAGAGGTATCGAAGAACGTAAATTTGTTGTTCAAAATAACCTCTTCACTGTAAGATAACCATTCAAACAGTATCACTCTTCAGAGAGGAATTTTAAGGGGTAGGTTCACCAACTGCCAGAATCGGCCCTAAATTTTTGCGAAAAATAATTTTATGAAAATTATGATTCAGTATCTCTTATATTTATCTCAAATATCCAACGATATAGAAAGTAAATATTTTTCATTGTGAAAACGTCACGTGCGTTAGTTATGACGTCACATTTTGACGTCATTTGCTCTGCATGACGGAAAATGAAGGAAAATCGCCATATTTTTTTCATAAATCTTTAAAATTAGTATAGGCGCCAACCCTCAACCAACATAAATTTTATGTTGTTCGAAAGATAGATTGCAAATTTAACTTTTTATGTAAAAATTATTTTGAGTGAGGGCTGGCGCCCTACTTATTTTCATAATTTTTGACCAGAATTATGCCAATTTCTTACGATTTTTCAGCATTTTACGACTTTAAGCCGATTTTGAGGCCATATCTTTCGGTGTTTTGCACGTAAATTAAAATATTTATTTGGTATTTAAAACAACCACACATTTAACTTCCTTGATACGAAATACAATCGAAATCTAAAACATTCTAAAATTAGGGCCGATTTTCCATGTTCCCGAACCTGCTCCTTTAAAACAAAGGAGGGGATCTCCAACAACACCAGGTTGTAGCACCCACAGTAAAACCCCAAAACACCCAATGCAAAAACACAAAGCAGATAAGCACAGAAAGAGACGCGTAAGGGACAAGGAACGTCAACGCACAACACAGAAACATCAAACACAAAGGACTACAGATAAACCAACGAGACCAATGGGCAACCGGTGCCGACTTAGGACGGCCATCTGCCACGGAAATAGCAGAAGGTATGGTTATCCTGGATTACGTGCGCACAACCCTCTTTACGTGCGCACAAAATCACTTTTCCGATTACCCAGAGGTCTCGAAGAACGCACAATTGTGGTGTAAAACAACATCCTCACTGTCAGATGAAAATACCCATACATCCAAACATGCATGTCTGGTGAAAAAAATGTCTGGTGAAAAAATGTCTGGTCTGGTGAAAAAAAATGTCTGGTGAACGGATTTTTATTGTCAAAAAGGCTGTTATCTGGTATCAGAGTTGTGACATTTTTTCATTGTATCCGATAACACTTGTGCTCAGGTAATCCAGTTAGCTACACATTTGTCATTAGAAAATCAGATTACTTTCATTTCACATCATATATAATATAAAAAAAAAGAAAGGAGAGGATCTCCAACAACACCTAGTTGCAGCATCAACAGCAACCTCCCAAAACTGTAAAGCACAAAAATGACACGCACAGAAAGAGACGCAGTAGTACAATGAACGTCAAATCACAGAAAAACATAAAACACAAATGACTACACATAAACCAACGAGATCAATGGGCAAACGGTGCCGACTTAGGACGGCCATCTGCCTCGTCAGTAGCAGACGGTGTGGTTATCCTGGATTACGTGCGCACAACCCTCCCACTATTCCGATTACCCAGAGGTCTCGAAGAACGTACAATTGGGGTGTAAAACAACCTCCTCACTGTCAGATGACCACACACAAACAAGACCGCATGACGCAGGGGCCCAAGCAACACAGATGAATATGTAAATTGATATAAAAAGAGGGCATGCGTAATACGACCTGTGCTCTGCCGGCTGTAGCGAGCTAATGTATGTTATCACCCGAGGAGTCCGACTGACATTCAGAGAGGACAGGTGGTCGGGGCCCTGTCTTCTCTAAAGAGGTTTGGACAGGGCCCGTCATGGAGTCCCGTCGTCACAGCCAGTCAGCGTGCAAGTATTAAGGATGCGCTGGTACAAGACTGTAGATTAGTCAAGTACCAAGCCTAGTGTCCGTCTGGTGACATTAGGATGAATATGAATCAAGGCAAAACCTTTTTTTGCGATCGGAGAGAAAATAAGTATGATTTAATCAACCAAAAAAAATTTCTTTTTTATTTTCTTGCATTTAAGACTATGATGGTTTTTCTTATCTTACATATTTGTAAAACTTTCTGTTTGATGATTGCCAAAAAAAAAGGTAGTTAGAGCGAGTGGAAACACGGAAGTATTTGTTCTTTTGGTAGAGACCAGCAGATAAAAAAGGGGGGCTAAAATATTACTAAAATCTTCAACATATTTCTTTTTTATGTTGTCGCATCTTAAACTATGATAGTTTATCATATTTTATACTTTGTGTTAAATGACTGCCCACCGTCCTAAGTCGGCACCGATTGCCCTTTGGTCTTGTTAGTTTATGTATAGTCATTTGTTATTCATGTTTCTATGTGATTTGACGTTCCTTGTAACATTTGTGTCTATTTCTGCGTGTGTCTGCTTTGTGTTTTTGCAATGGGTAATTTGGGTTTTTGCTGTAGGTGCTGCAACCGTGTGTTGTTGGAGATCCCCTAATCTTATTACAAAATTCAACTTCCATCCAACTCCCAAAAATCGTTTAAGCACATATTGTTTAAGTCTTTGAATCAGTTACGTTGATATATCTGATTCGAGAATGATTCATGGTTTGTTTATTTATTAATTTATTACGTAATATGTATTGTACAAAGCAAATGAAATGTACATAACGCCGTGGAAGCTAAATACATGATGTACTACGTAGAGTCTTGCCGGAAAGATTCTCCTTTTTTGGAATTACCAATTATAATAGTAAATTCGATAAATTTGTATTCAATCACTATACAATGTGAATATTTGTTCATTTCAAACAGGTTATTAAAATCAAGCTATTCGAGTCTCTTTACATTTTAATATTCACAAACATCATCATCATCATCCGAAAAATATATCTTAATATGAGAAAAGACTACTTATTCTAGCTATTGTAGCTTGTTTGAAGTCATTACATTTATCATTAAAAGCGTTAACATACGACTGATAAGCACCATGATAGTCACCACAGATCTGCTGACATATACCCAGGATCTCCCAGGATATAGCTTTGAACAGAAAAAAGATATGATGACCATCGTCATAGTTAACAAGTGTATGAAGCTCACACAGAACATAATTTGCGTCATTGGTTCCATATAGTCGTGTTAGACTGAGGAAGAGTAAGAAGTTTAGAAACACTAACGGCGGTATGTCTAAACGATCGTCTCTACCTGCCTCTCTGACGGCAAACATTTCCAGATATAACTCTTCAATGGATGTTTTAGGTTCATTCATATAATCACTAACGATATATGCTTTGATAATCGATTCATATGACACACCTTGTTGTCTACAATCCAAGATAAAGTCGGGATCCATATTCCACAGATACATATATGGTTGTGTATGAAGTATCTCTTTTATGTGACGGACAGTTTGTATTGTTTTGTTGTAGTTGCCATTTCTGTATAAATAAACAGCAGAAAAGACTTTATTCATGCAAAATGATGTTTTTGTGCGACAAAGAATCGATTGATAGGGATTTATAGATCGGTACATTAACTTGTTTACGGTAAGACTTCTATCAGAGGAATTGCTATGCAAAACGAGAGCTATTCTCTGAAGTATGTAGTTAATTCTCAGCCTGATTCTTGCCGCCATTACATCTGATGTAGGTATCAGACAGGTACACTGGAAAAAATGCAACGTATGATAATCATACGTTAAACGCACGTTTACCTTGAGTTCACAAACGTACGTTCAACGTAAAAAAGGGCCCGATACGTTTCACGTACATTTCAATATTCACGTTAAACGTACGTTAACCATATGTTCATTATACGTTTGGGTCATAACATGAAGAGTAAAACGTACATTTATTATACGTTTAGGTCATCATATAAAAAGGTACGTTCATTTAAACATGTGGTCTTTCCAAATGAATGCAAGTAATTAGAATCCAAGACTCTTTATCATGTATGTATTTCTCCATTGGAATTTTTTTGGTGTACGAAACTCAAGGTCCTTGCATGTTGTACCAAATTTTTTGTTTCCTTAATGTATCTTCTGAAACATCTTTAAGAAACAAAGTTTATTTAGGAAATGACCATCTGGGTTCTGTTCACACACAATATAAGGCAATCTTGGCTCTGAACATGTTTTATGACAGATTAAGGCTAATCAGTTTAGCATCATTTCTTATGAGTCTGTTATATCATCTCTGTATTCTGTGATCTTTCCTTTTGCAAACATTTGCATTTCATGAAATTCCTATCTAGTTGAAAAGAATGAGTTGAAAAAGATGCATGTTTTATTACCAAAAAGTTTATTCATGATTTCATCTTCAATAACAGATAATGTTTTAACTATTCATTACTTTGATTATCTTATAATTTAATACTTAAAAGTGAAATTAAAATACTTTAATATATAAATATATAAATTAAAATTCTGTAGAAGTGTCAATAATTATACATTCAACAAAGATAAAATTAGAGTCTATAAAATTGAAGTCTATTATAGTGTCCATTTCCATTACATTTTGAACTAAGTAGATTCCATATTGAAGCAAGTTGAATGGCATCTGAAATGTAGAGATAATAAAAATAAACATACCGGTAGGTAAGAAATATATGACACTTAAACTCAGTCTGGTTATTTCATTTCAATCTAATTCAAATACTGTAAACATTTGTCTCATTGAGTTTGTCAACAATAGAACTGCCCTAAACATGATGAAGGACAAATATCTCCACTGTAGTGTTAGTCAAGGATGCAGCTTCTAGTTCCCCTGCAAAACTGACTAGTAACTTTGAACTTTGACATACAGTCAGAAATTCCCTTTGAACCTTGACCTACAGTTAGAAATTCCCTTTGAACCTTGACATACAGTTAACTTTGAACCTTGACATACAGTCAGAAATTAACTTTGAACCTTGTCAAACAGTCAGTAATTAACTTTGAACCTTGACATACAGTTAACTTTGAACCTTGACATACAGTTAGAAATTATCTTTGAACCTTGACATACAGTTAACTTTGAACCTTGACATACAGTTAGAAATTATCTTTGAACCTTGACATACAGTTAACTTTGAACCTTGACATACAGTCAGAAATTAACTTTGAACCTTGACATACAGTCAGAAATTAACTTTGAACCTTGACCTACAGTTAGAAATTCCCTTTGAACCTTGACATACAGTTAACTTTGAACCTTGACATAAATTTAAGTTTGAACCTTGACATACAGTTAAGCTTGAACCATGACATACTGTCAGAAATTATCTTTGAACCTTGACATACAGTTAACCTTGAACCATGACAAATAATCAGAAATTATCTTTGAACTTTGACTTACAGTTAACCTTTAACCTTGACATACAGTCAGAAATTAACTTTGAACCATGCCCTACAGTCTGAAATTAACTTTGAACCTTGACCTACAGTTAGAAATTCCCTTTGAACCTTGACATGCATTTAACTTTGAACCATATCATACAGTTAGAAATTATCTTTGAACCTTGACATAAAGTTAACCTTGAACCATGACATACAATCAGAAATTATCTTTGAACCTTGACATACAGCTAATCTTGAACCTTGACAGAAAGTCAGAAAATAACTTTGAACCATGCCATACAGTCTGAAATTAACTTTAAACCTTGACATACAGTCAAAAATTCCAATTACAGTCAGCAGACAACAGAGCTCACAAGAGAAAGTTTATTTTTCTCTATATTAGCTTGATTTAAAAAAGCTTCATGAATTTTCAAAAAGACATGGACACACTGCAGCGATTGTATATAACAGCACAAGGGGATAATAAGTTATGTAAACATTTTAAATAAATAAAAAAGTTTCACATTTTACCTGTCCATATCAACTACTGGTTCAACAAAAGTTGCACTTGTTGTTGGACGCTGGGACACACCATTAGATTGCCTATCAAAATATTGTGTTCCGAACAGTGGCTTTGGAAACCAATCATTTCTGTACAGCATAATCTCAGCCAGGGTATGTAGTCTGTCATTCTTCTGTAACAGTTAAATCAATGAAACTCTTTTTAGCACAACAACATGTTTACAATATTACAGCAACTGTATTGTTTATGAGTTAAGTGTACTTTATTTCAGAAAATTTATTTTAACAAGAGGCCCAAGGAGGCCAAATCGCTCACCTGAGTTGCAAACAATGTTATTGGACAGTTTGAAGGAAGCCCTTGAGTATTTGCTTCCTGTAAGGTTTAAAGAAATTATGTGCTGCAGTTTCTGAGATGTCAAAATGTAAAAATTTTACGCTGGACGACAGACGGCTTGTTATCACAATAGCTCACTTAAGCTTCACCCAGGTTAGCTAAAAATGACTGTCTTACTTTTGGTCTTTATGTATATATATACAAGTATAGTTCAGATCGGTCACATGCAAATTCCCTGAATTGTGAAGCGATTGTCGGAAAATTTGCATGTGTGCCAACCAGAATTATACATCCATGAACACCAAAAGTAAGACAGTCATTACTTATATTTACAGTCTTGCTATATATAAGACATCCTTTATATGCACAAACATTGCTTATACAGAATCAGAAGTGTTCGAACGTTGGTTAATGCACCCTACTTTCAATCTTTAGAAGTGACGTCACATTAGGCAACCCGAAATATTGGAATATCATTCTACATGTAGTTGCCTGAGGCTCTGGTATTCAACATGGCAAATCTTATCATTCAAAAGTTATGCCAAAGTTTAATTTTTTTTTAGTGCGTCAAACTCCAAGGTCGAAGTCACAAGGTCAAAACTTATGGAATCATGCTGTTCACAGGAATTTTAAGATTCTAATAGATGCTGTTCACAAGGATATTAAGATTCTATGCTGTTCACAAGGATTTTAAGCCTAAGTCCACTGTGACCTTGACCTTTGACCTTGAAAATAAATAGGGTTCATCCTCTCCCCATGGGGAACATTTGTGGAAGGTTTGATGTTTCCATGATTATTCCTTTGGCTTCTCTACTGTTCACAAGGATTTTAAGCCCAAGTCCACTGTGACCTTGACTTTCGACCATTGACCTTGAAAATCAATAGGGTCCATCTTCTCCCCATGGGGAACATTTGTGGAAGGTTTGATGTCTCTATGATTATTCCTTTCGGTTCTATGCTGTTCACAAGAAAATCTGGACACACGCACCCACCCACACACCCACAGAAGTACGGCAGCGATGCTATATATCCCCTCCGCAACAGAGTTGCGAGGGGATAATAAATGACACCTTAGGGTTATACCGTGGTGGGAATTTGTATAAAAATTTTCCCAATTTCAGAAAAATTTTGCAAATTTTCCCAAATGGGATAGGGACAGTCACCTCCCCCCCCCCCCCCCCCCCCCCCCCCAAAAAAAAAATTAAAAAGAACCCTGTAATGAAAATGTGTTCATTGTAGTTCTTTACATGTGGATACTTACGCAAAACATGTCATTGAAGTGGGAGGTACGGTACTCCTTATTTCCATGAACATCTGTACATATTCAAGTTCTTAACTACCAGGACATCTGGACTGGAGTCTTTCCTTATAATCTATAAAAGATAAATTCAAAATACAGTGAAAAGACTTATCCTTCCACAACTTCATACAAATATTGTTAGTTCAGTCATAAATTCTAAAATGTAATTTAAAAAGTTTAATTGTCACATCACACTGCAAGCAATCAAATGATGTCATTTGTTTGAACTTTTATCAGACTGACTCTGTGAAAGGGTAGTACTTGAAACCTTGGGCTGGGCCCTGGCGGCACCACCAATGTGTTTGTGAAACTGAATGCCCTGTCAACATCTTTGTCAGTAAAACAGTTCTAATGTAGGTCATACTCAGGGTCAAATTCTAGTTCATTCAAAAGTTTTTATTGAGTTTTTATAGAGTTTTTCCCACGACGAAACAGACAAACAGGCCAAAAACTATAATATACCCCCACATCTCTGATTCTGACCAAATACGGTCTTAAAACTCATTCAATAATTATTTCTATTTGAAATATTTATAGTTTCAAATGGAATACATTTCAACCAAAGTAGATGTTGAAAAAGATAAAAATATTTTCACCAAAAAAACCCCCTTATTTTTAGACCAAAATGACCTTGACCTTTCACCTCCAAAATCAATAGGGTTCTTTGTCTTGCCATAGGCAATTTCCACAATAAAATTAAAGCTGACTGTTTTGGCATTATTGCATCTGCAAGGTAAGGGAAAGAACCGACTAACAGAAGGACGGATAGACAGCACCATACCAAAATGTCTTTTATAATGATGGGCATATTTAAATTTGTGTAGGACTTTCGTACATGTATTTGCTTCCTATTGTAACAATGTAATTCTGTTGATAGTTGTGGAAATGAAGAAATAATGTATCAAAAGTATCAGATCCATTGGCACATAACTGTTCAACATCATGCCAATTTATAGTCACGGTCATAATCAAGTCACATGATCACACATTTAAAACGAAAAGAATCAAGAAAGGTTTTATCATAATAAAAATAGCAATCCAAGGAATGCTTGTGTCGCCTGCGAAGCAGATTATTATTTTTTTTTTTATTGAAAGTAGGTCAAGAATGCAGGTCAAAACTTATGGTATATATAGAAAGGTCTTGTCACAAGGAATACACATGTAAAATATGAAGGCAATATCACTAACCAATCAAAAGATATGGCCAATACTAGGTTTTTTTTTTAAGAGTAGGTCAAATATCTAAGTCAAGGTCACAAGGTCCAAAATTGTGGTATGTGCAGTAAGGTCTTGACACAAGGAATACACTTGTGAATTACTAAAGCCCTATCAGTTACCACTCAAAAGATAAAGCCAATCTTAGATTTTTTGAAAGGTAGGCCAAAAATCTAGGTCAAGGTCACAAGGTCAAACATTATGGTACATGTACATGTAGAAAGGTCTTGTCAGAAGGAATACACATGTGAAGTATCAAAGCCCTATGACTTACCAATCAAAAGATATAGCCAATCTTAGATTTTTGAAGAAGGTCAAATGTCTAGGCCAAGGTCACTAGGTAAAAATCAAATTCAAGGAATTGTGGTCCCCCGCTTTTGGGCATTTGTCTCTAAAGAAATGTTTACAGACCCCCCCCCCCCCCCCCCCTAATTCTTTAAGTTTTCATAATATATCTCATATATTATCAACATTCTAAATATGAAAGATTAAACTCCAAGAAAAGGTTAAAGGGTCAAAACTTTTGTTTTGTAGGTATGCACATGTGAAATATTAATGTCTTATCATTTAAATTACCATCCAAAACTTATGGTCTAGGTTAAAGTTTTTAAATGTGTGTCAACTTCCAAGGACGAGATCACAAGGTCAGAATGTTGTGACCAACAGAAAGGTCTTGTCACAAGGAATACACATGTGAAAGCCCCATCACTTTCCATTCAAAAGTTATGGTCAAGGTTAAAGTTTTTGAAAAGTATGTCAAACTGCAAGGTCAAGGTCACAAGGTCAAATATTTTGGTATCTATATATATGGAAGAATCTTTTCACAATGAATACAAATGTGAAATGTCAAAGCCCTATCAGTTTCCATTAAAAAGTTATGGACAAGGTTAAAGTTTTTGTGACTGACGGACGGACGGACAGACAAACCAGTTTTAATGTCCCGCGCTTTCGCGAAAGCAGAGGACAATAAAGCCTATGTTTGTGAAACACAAATGCCCCTGGTGGCATTTTTGTTAGTGTAAACACTATTTTCTGTTAAGTACATGTATGTGAAAGGTCAAAGTCAGGGTCACTGGGTTAAAAGGTCAAAGTCAAGGTCACGAGGTAAAAAATTTTGGTATCATTGGAAAGGTCTTGTCACAAGGAATACACATGTCAAATATGAAAGCTCTACATTTGTATCACTAACCATTCAAAAGTTATGCCCAATGTTAAAGTTATTGAAAAGTGGGTCAAACGTCAAGGTCAAGGTCACAAGGTCAAACATTTTTTATATCAATGGAAAGGTCCTGTCACAAGGAATACACATGTCAAATATAAAAGCCCTATCACTTCCCATTCAAAAGTTATGTCCAATATTATAGTTTTTTGGACAAACAGCCGAACAGGCAAAAACTATATGCCCCCTTTAAATCTTTGATTCCGGGGGCATAAAATTATAGTATGTGTAGAAAGGTCTTGTCAAAAGATATACATTTGTGAAATATCAAAGTCATATCACTTACCAATCAAAAGATATAGCCAATCAATTTTTTTTAAAGTAGGTCAAATATCTAGGTCAAGGTCACTACGTCAAAAATTATGGTATGTGTAGATAGGTCTTGTCACAAGGAATACACATATGAAATATCAAAGCCCTATCACTTACCAATTTAAAGTTCTGGGCTGTGACACCCTTAGTGTGACAGACAGACAGACGGACGGACGGGCAGATAAAGTGATCCCTAGGTGTCGCTATGTTTTGCAGGCGACACAAAAAACCACTGCATAAGGATGTGACCGTTAACCGAAAAGTCTGACCATGGTTCAGAATCACCAGATTGTCCAGACTTTTTTCGGCCAAAGTCGAAAAAGACGTAAAAATTTAGTTATCATAATTTAACATAAAACACCACTAAAGACAGTATGGCCGGATTGCAAAGTAAGTTTTTGTCACCAACTGGGTCAAGGTCACTAGGTCAAATATTACAGCATACATTGAGAGGTCTTGTCAGAAGCAAGACCTGACATGTACAATGTAAAGTTTCTACTGCATACAGTTCCTTAGATTTTGCTCAAACCAGAAACTTTAACCAAAATCTTTAATTACGTCAAAGTCCAAGGTCAAGGTCACAATGTCAAATGTTACAACATAAATTTAGGTCTCGTCATGGGCAACCTACATGTATAATATAAAGTTTCTACTGCATACAGTTCCTTAGATTTTGCTTAATCAAGAAACTTTAACCAAAATCTTTAACTAGGTCAAAGTCCAAGGTCAAGGTCACTAGGTCAAATGTTACGGCATAAATTGAAAGGTCTCGTCATGGGCAACGTAAATGTATAATATAAGGTTTATACTGCATACAGTTCAATAGATTTTGCTTAAACAAGAAACTTTAACCAAAATCTTTAACATGGTCAAGGTCACTAGGTCAAATGTTACGGCATAAATTGAAAGGTCTCGTCATGGGCAACCTACGGGTAAATGTACCGTATAATATGAGGTTTCTACTGCATACAGTTCCATAGATTTTGCTTCAACCAGAAATTTAACCAAAATCTTTAACTAGGTCAAAGTCCAAGGTCACTAGGTCAAATGTTACGGCATAAATTGAAAGGTCTTGTGATGGACAAGCTTCATGCATAATATAAAGTTTATATTGCATACAGTTCCTTAGATTTTATCTCAACCAGGAACTTTAACCAAAATCTTTAACTAGGTCAAAGTCCAAGGTCAAGGTCGTTAGGTCAAATGTTACGGCATAAATTGAAAGGTCTTGTGATAGGCAAGCTTCATGTACATTTGTATAATATAAAGTTTCTACTGCATATAGTCCCTTAGATTTTGCCTCAACCAGAAACTTTAACCAAAATGTTGACGGCAGACGGATGGACGGACATCGTCAATCTATAGACCGGAATTGCTTTGCAATCTGGCCAAAAATGAACAAACTTGAACAATTATCAATACATCCATCTCAGTGAGCTGCACGGACAGTAGTGATGTACACCCACATGCAAACTTTATTGCCTGCGCAGCTCACTACAGACATTTGAAAATTGCAAAAATTTCTCCATGGCCTTCACTTTTGAGAATACATAAAAGGCAGTGGCTCCAGATATGAACATTCGTAACTGTGGAGCTGTGTCTCCGCGTACGAACGCGTATCGTAGTTAGCTTCTGCATAGGTTAGGTTTTTTTTTCATCTTATGTTCAAATTTTATCTTTTTTTGTGACATATTCGCAAAAGCGAACAAGTAAAAAGCAGTTGCATCTACATGTACATATTTGTTATCTTCTCGCAACTTTCAAAAACTTCAACTTCTGCTTGAGCGATGGAACGTCACTACTCACGTTAGCTGACAAGTACGTGTCTATTACTGATCACTATAATGATTGAGAGCAAAGAAAATACTTAATTACTGAGTATGCAGAATAAGCTCATATATCGTCGGAAACCCTTACTTCGTGGTAACCGGAAGTCCGTGGTATTCGGAAAACTCGCGATATCTTGTATGCAAATAAGCCTATGACGTCATTTCTATGCTGCCGGTGACCTAAATTTATCAACAAATACAACTGTCAACAGAACTAGAATAATGGGCAGAAAACAGGTAATGTATTCAAAATAAAACAAGACCCTCCATAAAATCAACATATTTAGTAAGGCAAGTTCATATGACACCTACAAACCCTCATTTCTTGGTCAATTCAGTGATGTAAACAAATGTCGGCCATTGAGTTGCTACAAATCAAGGTCAATGTCACTAAAGACACATGATTTGAATACGCTTCTAAGGCCAAGGGTAAAAAAATACTATTTTATGGTACCAATTTTCTTATGGCTTTGATACGATTAATGACGTTGTGGAAGTTTTTCGTGAGTTGCATGTATAACAAACAGACTATGAATGATAGAAACTGCTTGACAACGGTGTTGAAATACAGCCTTTGGACATGATTAATGGAAAGGGTGTTTTAAATATCATAAGGGGAAGAGGGGGGGGGGGATAAAGGAGGAAAAGGGGATGGGTTTAATTGATTTTTTTTTCAGAATAGAGGGGATATGCTGAATTTTTTTTTTGCATGTCAATTTAATCTAATATGTGTGTATATCTATAAACATTATTTAAAAAATCAAAAAATGACAATTCTCAAATCGCTGGGCCAAGTGGGATGAATCTAGCAAATTCTTCAAATCAACCAGATGATTCTGAGCCAATGGAAATCTCGGAAGATGAGAAATGTTGTAGATGTGGAAAATTCACACCTGATGAAGTTCGGAAAAGCAGTGTCATTATTTTCACAAAGTGGGCCCAATGTGATGTGTGTAGGCATTGGGTCCACTTAAAATACTGTGACAAGCTGATTGCTGTTGAATTTAAGTGCATCCATTGTAAATGAATAAATGTAATATGTTAGCAGTGCCAAATTCTGTGATAATTTTGCTGACGTTATGTTACTTCTCTTCGTGTGCTATTATATAGCCTATATTAAATCTAATTTAATTCTATTTAAATATATTAAACATGTTAATAAAATCTTTATTACTGTTAAAGCAACTCTTTCTCATTGTTGACTGGATGATTCTATATACGATAAACGTAATAATAGCATTGGTTTGGCCTAACATCCGGTACCACGGAATTACACTATGGCCGCCCTGTTACACATGTTTGACCCAGTTGCATTTCAGGCGCCGATTTCCTAGTTATTGACTGTAGACAATCAAACAAGTACTTGTTTAGGTAAAGATATATCTCATCAATGCAATCATAAAATGATAAAGATGGATGCAGTAATTTTAATGACGTCTACACTGTTTACATCCTTAATACCACGGAGTTTGGGTATTCGAGGATACCTCGAAATAATTACAAAAAAAAACCCAACTTCTTTCTCTGTTATGGACACATCACCCGAGTAACGTGACACGTCACAGGCAAATCAGAAACTTATTCGTACACTGAGACATAGGTCTAAACTTTTAAAGATACGGAACGCTCGTAATCTGGAGCCACTGCCTACATAAAACACAAGCTCTTAAGAGAATTTGACAGACTGTAAAGTGTGTCAGACACCTGTGGTTTTATTTTCCCCATTATGAAAAATGGTTATATTCCATCTGAATTTTAATAACGTCCTCCACCTTGTTAATGATCGATTATATTTATCAATATCTAAAGTCAGAACAAATTCGAACTAAAATTTCATGGATATAGTACTGTAATATCTACACATAGGAACACAGGAAGACGTTAATTACCATATTGATCTAAACAATGTAACATTACGTTAAGTTATCCAGGTACTGCATCTGGAACTGTAAAGTTGACCGTAAAAACTTCTTTATCTTTGATTTGCAGCTTCTACACTTCGCTCTGGCCATTTTGTCGTCTGCTTCGCGCACGTGCTACTTCGCGCCGTTCTGTTTCGCTACTTCTACTTCTACTTCTACTTCGTAATGACCGCCTTCAACTTGTTGAAGTTTACGTCACTTTTTTGGGTTGCGCAGGCTGGATTAAAATATTTCAAACTTAGATTAAATTAAAAGATTAAAACTATTTACAATGGATGGGATGAGTTAATGATGGGTTGATGATGAGACAGCTGCCTTAACGTGGCTCGCGGCTTTGCTGTCGTCATCTGTTCATGCGTTCGTAAATTTAGCCTTTAGCGTAAGTTTTGTGTTCTTTCAGTCAGTTACGTCATAGTAAAAAAAGAGCGACGTTACTGCATTTGTTTTGACGGGGAAGTTAGTTGTGGTTGCAAAATTTCAATTCAATCAAATCTGAATGCTTTACTTGAAGATAAACATGATAAAGGAACTTATTTACGTTTACGTTTTTCATATTTTATTCAGACTGGAAAAAAATTTAATAAGAGATAAACTAAAGAGAGAAAATCAGTCCTTTACAAACTAGCATATATACATGTAATTCGGGTCTCTCTCCACCTTCTCGTACATGTATATGTAAAATAATGTAATAAGTAAATAAAAAATGAAACAAATTTATTATAGATTGATATGTAACTAGTTTGATATGATACACACGAACGAATGAAGTCCGGCTTGGAACCACCATCGCAAATGAAGAGGAGAATGAGCTACAAATTTAAAGCAGCACATTCCGACTTCGGGATGTAAAGGGGTTATCACTAATAATACATATTTCTTAACATAGATTGTTCCATGTTATGGTCATTCATCGGTGTACCAAGCATCATATCCGATACCTCCCCCGTTCGAGAGATACGGCCGTTCAAAATTTCAGTTGTAGCCGCGCCTCCTCATGAATATTAATGAGCAGGAGAGCTCCGAGGAGAACCATGTACCGATTTAGTAGGCTATTTCGATGATTATTCTAAACAAAGAGAGGTGAAATAGACATCGTATGTTTCTTTCACACATCATATCAAACAGTAACGATAAAATAATGTGTATCAAACGATTTAGGACCGATTTTATCTAATCTGACTTACTTGTCCAGCAAAATATCAGCTACTTCGTGGTTTGGGACGAGATTCAATACATTTTTCACTGAATTTTATACATCCATTTGGTCTCTAATATATACTTTCCATATTGCTATTCCACACTCTGTCTTCTTTTTTCATCTTTCTCTATCCAAATCTAAGTATCAGTACGTTTTCCCCTCTTTTCTGTTGAGAGTGTACGCTACTCGCCATGTTTGTTTTGATTTGTACAATACGACGAGCCGTATAGCGCACGCGTGAGGGCTGGTCTATCCCAAACATGGGCAATTTTTGTGGCGCCACAAAAATTCGTTTTTAATTTCATTTATTCTGATAACTTCAAGGACCTTAGTTTAATAATTTTGGTATTAACGGGAAGTTTATAACTTCTACTATCCAGGAAAAATAGAGAATTGCCCTATATCTTTTTTATATGGCATATTTTCGTCCGAAGGCGGAACGTGCTGCTTTAATTAAAGAAAAGTTTTCGAGTGTTGTTGGAGATTCGTGACGCATTTCTCTCGCATTTGTGGGCATTCTTGTCATGTGTGTGTGTCGTATTTGTCTGCATTAGATCGACGCGAATGTTTTAAACTATTTAAAATTTCCGTGTCTGATTTATCATTCGGCTCACTTCGTGGCGCATTCGTGATGCATTCTTCTTCATTCGTGGCGCGTTTTTCTTGCATTCGTATGTATTCATCTAAAACATTTAGTGAGGAATGAGACTCGAATGTGACACGATTGCGCCACGAATGAGCCACGACCTAGGGGAAATCACGACGACTGAGATAGGAAAAAGCACAAGCCCCAATCTGCCACGACGGCGTTACGAATTTTACACGATGATGCCACGAATGTGACACAAATAAATTTCGTACATGTTTAATAATCAAGTTAAAAAAAACTACATAAAACATTGTTATTTCTCTTATCCCTAAACTATTTTTTTTACCATAATTCGTAAAGAAAGGGAGGGAATACGTCAAAACTTGCTGCATAAAAATAAATAGCATGTTATTTTTTTAAATAAATAAAGAATAATCATACAAAACATAAATTGTCGTAAAAAATTGTGTCAGACTCGCGTCTATTATATTATACTTGAGTATCATAAAGCTAGCTGCGTCCGTCTGACATATAAAATTATATCTACTTTGCAAATGGAAAATAAATTAATTCAGTCAGAGAAAGGGAAAGCGAAAAAAAGCATTCTCATTATTCTATTATGAAGGATTTATGAAGAATTTATCTTCCATAGTGCAAAACACGGGCACGTTTTCTATTCATCTAATTCAACGAGATCAAACTTCGATTAAAAAAAATCAGCGCTCAACCCACCCAACACCCCTCTTCCACCCTTTTGAGCGTGAACCACAGATGTCCTGAATGAATTCGCCCGTTATCTTATCCAGGGCATTCTCGATGTTTTGGGGGAATGGTATCCGTACTCTGGAGAGGGGGGGGGGGGATTTAAGACATTTTACTAACAAAGGGGAAATTATTTACTACTGTGAAATGTTTACACCGAATTTTTAACTGGAACAGATTGATTCTTTGTCATTGAAGCATTTCTTTTAACTCCTCAGAGCTTGTTAAATCATATACCAAATACTTGCGGGGATTTTTTGTAGCAAAGTAGCTTGGTATAATGGGGATTTTTTTCTCCATTTTAGGGGAAAATAACATACTATTTAGTGGGGGACGAGGCCGAATTTCGGCCTCATTTTAGGTCGATCGAGTGCCCTGTTATCACATATTTGTTGTTTTGTGTTTTGGATTAACACCAATGGCATTATAAAAGCTATGACTTTCACACATTAAAATTGGAAAATCGTGTGTGCGAGTAGAACTCACGGATTGAAAGTTGCGTATACACTCTCTAATGTGGCCTAAACTTTCACAAGAAACTTTGGTTTCTTGCAAAAAAAGATAAGTTGAGAAAGATTGACCAAACTGTTTCAAAAGTGGTCTCATACTGCTCCATTTGCATCTATTTTTCGCAATATTTTCCGGGGGAGGCCATCCTGACAACATCCCACTGCGGGAGGGGATATCGCCGCACCTTACCCCCACCTCGGCGCTTAGCGTCCCCCCTCCTTGATTCCATTAAAACTATCGTATAAGCTTGGGAATCTTGCAAGCGAGCTGACACCTACATTGACGCACATTCTGCTGACGGTGATGTTAATATTTTGCATCATTTACTAGAAGAAATGCCTAAGTTCATCAAATGTTGAAGAAATGCGTTGTTTCTGTTGAAGATGTGAAGAAAAACAATCAGAAAATAGCAAACAAGTACAAGCATATCAAAAGCTATATAAAGAACTTGTAGAGGAAAAGGTTCTCTCCAAGGCACATTTAGCGAGTCCTTGTCATCTAGTGGTCTAAACTCTGAACATGTACGCATTAATGTACATACCGTAGAGGGGGAGTGGAAGGCTTTCTAGCTGTTTTGAAGGGCAAAGTAACAAACACTGAACAAGTGGCTACACGCCTTGGTTCATTTTTTGACTAAAGTTTTGTCTGTTTCGATTTACATATATTACATGTATTTAGGGTAATGTAGGCAAAAATTGATTTCATTGTGACTCAAAATTTGGTTCAAGAAAACTACGAAACTCTCGTTATAACGATTATATTTATACAAATGTATATGACAAGAATCTATTCAATTTTACCTTTAACACGAAGTTTTAATTATTAATCACATAAAGGAAATTGCAATGACGCCGAATGTTATGTTTTTCTAATGATAACGAAGGCGTGCTTCAAAAGGTTCGACGTAATGAAGTGACGTCAAGTGCTACTTTTCATCGTTTTCAATGACGTTCGGTGCAATGGAATGTTATTTTAAAAATAATGACACTGTTAACATCTATATATTTATACATCAATCGATTTGTCTTATCTTGAACTTCATTGAGGTGAAATTTTATTACTTTCGACCGTAAGATATGAAATCTATTGGCAATTGTACTTAGTTTAGTGCATTCCCAAAATGAAATTTTCATACAAAAAAGTGTGTAAAAACAGCTATAAAGTTCTTTCTTGTCCTTGAAATTCAACAAAATTCACATAGAAATAATTAATGTAATATTTGTTCAAGAATGTGAACTCCACACGATATCAGCGTCATTAGTTTTTTCATAAATAAGGGATAAAACACTAGATTTACAGAATTCGATAAAAGACGTCACCATGGTAACTTCAAAACATCACAGCGTCTATAAATTGCGGTCGATTTCAATCAAACCATCACATGAGAAACTCAAAACATTTCTCTATACATGGTGAAATTTTGAGGGTAGGTAAACAAGCTACTTTGGAAACGCCGCGAGCCACCTTAAACGACTCGACTGAGTCGCTCATGACAGTGTCCAGGGGTAGCTGATTCCAGTCTTTGATTGTCCTCGGAAAGAAAGAATTTTGTCTAATTTGGGTTCTACAAGATGGGATTTGGAAAGAGAGTGAGTGCATGTTGCGTGAGAATCGCTACGTAGAAGCAGGGACGTATATAAATATATATATATATATACGTCTCTGGTAGAAGACAGGGGTGATTTGAGAAGTGGCATTTGATAGTTTTAGTAAAGAATGAAGACTTAACTAATAGAACTATGGCGAATCAAAATAAATGTTAGAGTGGGATCTTGCCCCCCTTCATCCAGTGGCGGATTCAGCCGGGGGGCGAACACCCGCCCCCGGCAGTACCCAAAGAAGGGGCACTTAAGACATGCTTTTGGAAGCATTAAACTACTGTTTTCGTAATAAATCTATGAAACTAGTCAGAAATAGCCCCAAAACACCTCAGAAACCACCGATTTGAGTAAATTTTCCAAAAATTTCTCGGGGATAGATAGTCATGTCCATTGTCTGTACGTGGACGTACGCACGTTTCGGAAACAACCTACATTGAATCATGTTCATATCGAATTTTCTTTATCTGAGGGATGAATCGGGAACTTTATATCCTATGCAAGGCATATTTAACACACATATTTCTTGACCAAATCTTCGATGAGCCTCCTATAAAACTTTCATTTTTTTAAATCTAAATTTGAGGCCGTGATCAATCTTTTTAAAATGAACAATTGAGATTGTTTTGGCCATATTTAAACCGGCTACCTCCAAGAATTTTGAAAAGATAAAAAATGCATGTTTTTCTTTATTTTTAGAATCGAAGTTATCGTGATTACATTTATGGTTAAGCCCCTAGGTAAATAAAAAATATAATAATGATAGAACTGCCAAGAAATAATTAAACCTTTCAATCTGGATGATGCAGGGAATGGGACACCTGTGATCTCTAGTTTGTCAAGGAAATTTATCATTTACAAGGGAATTTTGTAAAGGGTCTGTACGGGGCCGAAATTCGGTAAAAAGAGGTACTATTCCCCAATTTTAGACCTAAAAATTCCCAGTTCAATCATTCTCCAAAACGAGAAATTCATTTCCAATGTACGTATCTGATTTAACTGAAAGGAAAACGAAAGTAGAACAAACATGCTCTAGGAGGGATTCAAAATATAGACAATTGATATGATAAGGGATAATTTGCATAACTGTATCTTTTTGTTGTTTGAAGTTTATTTCCCAATTTAGATTAAAATGTTGCAAAATTTCATCGGCCCAGGCCCCTGACATCAGGGGCTAGAAAAAAACCCTGTAATTACTCATTTTCTTTACCTTTATACAAATATTAACAAACAAGCGCGGATCTAGAGTGGTTAGGGGGGTCAAGTCCTGCCTGGAATTTGCATAAAATGCTGATTTTTTTAGTTTTACGACAATTTATATATGGCTGGACACCCCTCCCTCCCATGGGCTGACCTCTCTGCCCTTTCAAAACTTCTCCTGATCCGCCCGTTTCTTTAAAAAGTCCTGAACATGTTGACTTCTGCATGCCGTGCAAGAACAGTACAGCATCAGAACATTTCGAAAATTTTCTAATATATTCTATATAAATAATAATTATTGTTACTGATATTGACTGAATCATGCGCGCCAAATCCCTTTTAAATTCAGTTCAAATACGCTTCAGATGCCACCAAATTGCTTCATTTTTTCAAAATTTTCTCGGGGGAGGCCCCCCGAACCCCCACCAATTGGAGGGGGAAACCCCCTCCCATACCCTCCCCCACTCGGGCCTTCGGGCCTCGCATGTGATTTCCATTATAATTGTATGTGACCCCCCGGCAATTGGGGTTCTTGATCCGCCCCTGTCATCCCTTTGATTTCTTTCTTTCTTTCTGTTTGGGCACCCGGCAACCCTCTATTGGCCCAGTTGGCTGTATTGATGTTACATTTATTGCGGGGAACTCATTCGCCAACTGCCCGTTCCAGAGTACTCTGGCCAGCCCGTTCTCCTTTGGGGTGCTTCATAGCCTCTTGAACTTGAAGGTTTACCTTCACCTGCCTTACGCTTGATCTGCTACTGCTCTGCTGACGGTACTATGTATGTATCGGGATAACCACACCTTTATAGTCAGAATTTACCCTATTTACCCTATACCATTATCTACCACAATTCGTGGGTGCACCTACCTAAAGGTGGAAGATACGAACCACGACAACAACATGGCTGGAGTCATGTAGGCCTGAGTTAATTTACATGAACAGAAGGTAGATAACAGGCTGGCATGATTAAAGCATAACATCTTGACATAGAATAACATTTATAGAAAGAGAGAAAATAGGTATTTATATGTAATTTAAGTTCACTCATGCATTTTGACTCAACAAATTATGAGGATGGAATCTAAAAATAAACATCTGTACTTTCGTTTTACATTATGTAGCGAAAAGCTGATAACAGTACTTTTTTGTATATTGCTATTTTACTATTGGGCCTCAGAGCCCCCCACCCTTTCCCCAGCTGGTAGTGCCTTAAATCTCCCACCCCTGAATAATTTTAGGACACCCCCCTCTCCCAATTTACAACACAAAATACAAAACATGTGAGGGGGTGGACAGCTAGGGTGAAAGGGAGGGGACAGGAGGAGGGGGAGAGGGGAAGGAAGGAGGGGGGAGGAGAGGAAGGGGACTGGGAGGAGGGAGAAAAGGAGGAGGGAGGGGAAAGGTTTAAAGGAAGGGTGAAAAGGAGGGGGGTAAGGGGGTGGGAGGGGGGAGAAAGGAACTCCCTTGTCCCCCCATATGTAGAATATACGTTGCTCACATGTTTGTACAAACGTATGTTAAACGTATGTTTTCTTGAACTTATGTTTCATAACGTATGTTTAACGTACGTTTGTCGTATGTTCACAGACGTACGTTAAACATATGTTTAAAAAATCATACGGTAAACATACGTTTAACGTATGTTTAACTCACGTTTAGGCAAACGTATGTTTAACGTATGTTGCATTTTTTCCTGTGTAGTATTCCATAGTGTTCTAAATAGGTTATCATTAGACAGAGGCAATTCAATACATGAAGTTATCGACATAACTTTACTCGTTTCGCTTGTTATTATTTCAGTATGACTGTCTTCATTTGTTGGTAAGAGGTTAACAAGAAATGGTAGATATATCACTAGAGATAGCGGTTCATACAATGATGGACAACGGAGAAGACACCAATATCCTTCATCATACAATGTACGTAAACTTAACATTAAATTCCTCTGGTGGCTTCCATATATTTTGTCATAAAACATATTATGTTCTGGTATGAAGTAGTTAGGACAATATCCTACAGAGACCCAACACATGATACGACGGAAAACATTCCAGGTTTTCTCTATGAAATTCGGTGGTGTCCAGTTGTTAGGGTTTTCTGATATTTCACAAAATACGGCAGTTTTCATGAAGTATGAGCATAAAAGTTCACCAGTCTCAGGAATATTTTTCAGTACTTCGTTCAAAAATATTTTCATCAATCCATAGCAGAGGAACTGACAGTGATTCATTGAGTGAATCAATTTCTTTTCAGCTAGAGAGAATGATATCCTCCATTCCAGATCTATTAATTCACTATTTGTTTGTTGTTTGCTGTAGATAGGAACGAAGAGACATCCGTCTTTACATATATCCGTCAGTACATCTAAAGAAGGCCAACCATGACACAGGGACCTGTAAATAAATGATTCAGCCTGTTTGGGCCAGAATGGACAGTTTAATGTGTAAGCGGCGTCATCTTCTATGCCAAATATCGACACACCAGTGCTACATGGACCATGAATTCTTCTATTACTTTGGGAAAAATGAGATTCTCTTGCAACCCTACTACTAAAATAGACACTTTCACCCCTTGCAATCAGACAGTTTGGATATAGTAAATTTCGATAATCATATTTTATACACCTTAACCTTGCGAATCCCGGGGCGATGTTATCAGTTTCCATACAGAGTACGGTTGGGATGTCTGATGTATCAAATACATGACTTGAGATGCCATGAAGGACTACAATGTTATTGTCAATTTGCATGATGTCGATATCTGATGATTTAAACGTAAATCCCTCAGCCATACTTCCACTAGTTATATTCGTTAAATCTTTAAAAGTTTGTGATGCATTACATGATATAATGGTATCATAGAGTTCATGTTTCTGTTGTCGTATCTTTACTATACATTCTGATCCTACAATGTCACTAACTATACTGTACAATCCTTTAGAAACAAGACCATGTTCCTCCAGAGGATATGCCGAAGCCATTTTAAAATGCTAATATAACTTCTGCTTTCCTTTCAAGTCGGAAAAACCCATTGTCACAAGTTTATATTTAAAACGTTTTATAAAAACGTCAATATAACTAATTATAACTTCCACATTCAACCCCATGTATAATTCGTGCTAATTATAAACTGCATTCTTATACATGGATTGTTCGAGATAAAATTTTAATATAATTTGCTTATCTCTTAGTTATTCCGATTATAAATGATATCAATAAGGAAAATCGAAATAATGACATCAATTATTTATGACATTGAGTTTATATCAATCCTTCGAATTGCTTTTTTTATTTTATTATCATGTTCTTTACTTCATATAGAAACGAATAGAAAATGTGTTATTTTAAGCTTTTTATGTAAACATTCCGCCGCTAACTAGGAGATATCCTTTCAATGGGTAAAACAATCTGATATACCATTTATATATTCACAGACGTTTTATTCCAGAAGGCTTTATATAATAAACATGGGCCTCCTGACTTACAGTATACATGTCAATATATATAAAGGTAGTGAAAATGTTAAAGGATTAAAAAATATCAACGAAATATCAATCTGCAGATGATTTTATATATGTTCTCATAATTTCATAATATATCTGAAACGCTCTATAAACTTCAATATAAGTAAATATCTCTGTTGTCGTATAAAAGCCAGAAAAAACCATTGGCATATATATGAATATGGAATAAGTGTAAACAGGGATAACATTTAATTCCTGAAATTTAGGGATTCGTGTAATTCCTGTTTCCATTACTTATTACGTGTTATTCCTGAAAATGAACAGGTATTTCATGTAATTCCTGAATTTTTCATGAATTGTACACTTATTTCCTAACCTTTATTTCTCCTTGTATTGATTTTGAAATTCTTTTCATTCTATATCATATTTATAGCATTACAATAGAGAATAGTATTATAATAGAAAATAGCAGTGTATGGGCCTAATAGCAAACATTAGTCTTTTACAAACGTTGGCATATTAGAGAAAAATAAGTACAATGCATCTGACACTGATTTAAATACATCAATAAAATAGTACCTTTGTATTTTGTTCTTTGTAATAATTGAAAATACTGAGAAAGAGATGATTTAACATACGTAGAGATTTCAAGAGTAGCAACATTTTTCTTTAATAATCTACTTTTCATTTTATATTTATAAATCTTGTGTAAATCTTGAAACTAACCGAAAGAATAATGGGTTAAACGTTTTTGCTTTCTTATTATTTCTTGATAAAATCAATTTAATATGTGTTTGTAAAGAATCTTAAGATTAATTGTATTTGATATTACAGCCCAAATATTACGTACCAAATCACATTCATATATAAGATGCTCTATATTTTCTATTGTATTAACACAAAAAGAGCAAAACATGTTAACGTTTATATTCCATTTACTGACTTTAAGATTATCATTCAATGTATTATGTATTAGTTTAAAATTTACTTCTGAAATTTGTGTATCAAAAATATTAACAATTTTCATACTATAAACAAGTTTCCATGAAATACACATGTTAAACATTCTTTCAATTTTTTTCTCTATAAATGGCTTTGTAAAATTTTTTCTGAACAAATATATCATAGAAAAATTCTCTAAACTTTGGAAAATATTATCGTAGAATAAAATGGTGTTATTTTCTTTAATATTATGAATTGTGACTTTTCACATGAAAGTTTTTGTGTGAATCTTCTGAAGACATTCTTAGCATTAGATATTCGTGGTTGATTTTCAGCGAAGATATTTAGCATCAACTGAGCCAAAATAATTGATTTTCTTTTTTTTCCTCAGTTGATGCTGAATGTCCCTGCTGTAAGTACATAGAAAAGGTTTTGCCAAGCAAGTGAAAAATTCAAACTAGAAGAGATCATTTTTATCAAAATATTACCCAAACTTTGATCATGGTTAATATTGGCTATGCAAAATGAACATAAAAGAGTTAAAGAAGATCCTGACGATAATCTCAACAGCACTCACAATAGAGCGCAAAATTAAACATCGACGGACCCCAAGCAAGCTAGAGGTGGGACCAGGTGCCCGGGAGGAGTAAGCATCCCCTGTTGGCTAGCCGCACCCGCCGTCGATGTTTATGAAGTATGGAAATGAAAATATAAAAACTTCATGCACTGTCTGACGTTATGTCTATATAGAAAGGGCTATGGCGACAATGTCAGGGAGGTATATTCAAAACACTTACTGTCAAACCCCTCGCGGGGAACTTTTTTACGAGCTCCACACGGCAAAGGGCATAAGTGTGACACAAATGAGTTAAAGAGGATCCTGACTATAATCTCAACAGCACTCACAATAGAGCGCAAAATTAAACATCGACGGACCCCTAGCAAGCTAGAGGTGGGACCAGGTGCCCGGGAGGAGTAAGCATCCCCTGTTGGCTAGCCGCACCCGCCGTCGATGTTTATGAAGTATGGAAATGAAAATATAAAACTTCATGCACTGTCTGACGTTATGTCTATATAGAAAGGGCTATGGCGACAATGTCAGGGAGGTATATTCAAAACACTTACTGTCAAACCCCTCGCGGGGAACTTTTTTACGAGCTCCACATGGCAAAGGGCATAAGTGTGACACAAATGAGTTAAATGAGTTAAAACAAACGCATGGATAAAACTTATCGAACGAAATTGATGGTCAAAGTACTATATAACATATATCGAAAGTTTAAACCGAAAATATTAGTATTTAACCCTCATCAACGTATCTTGATAATGTGCAAAAAGTAAGAAGAAATGATAAAAACTATTTCTTAAGTGAAGTCTAAATAGGTTTTAAGATATTCAAAATGACTTTTTGGTCAGACAACGGAATTCCAATTTCCCGGTAAAAAAAATGAACATCGCCCTTCCTTTGTTTATATCTAAATACTAAGATTTTTAATTGCAACAAGTTTCATTGAAATGTGATAGATGTAAAGAAAAGATTTTGGGAAGAACCGATCACCATGATAAGTTGGTAAAATAGCTGTACTGAGTTACATAGTCCGATCAAGATTTCACCGAGTACATGCATTACAGAGATTGGTTGATCATATAAACGGGCCGAAATCTATCTGTGCAACCTAATTGTCTGCAGCTGAGTTTTTCAAACATATCGTTTTCCTATCAATTTTAAATTGACAAAGTCAGCCTAATAAAAGCATCTCTGATTATGTTTTAAGTAATAAGATTTTATGTTATGAAATATTACTATCATTTTTATATGAATTTTAGCCGTCAGGAAATATGTGTAAAAATGCTAAAATATTTTAGGAATAACATGTAATCCCTAAAATTTGGGGGATTTCATGTTATCCCTAAAATGACCAGAAATTACACGTAATCACTAAACCTTTCAGGAATTACATGAAATTACTGATTACATTTATTCTCTGTAACATATATAATAAGTGCTATTAATACAATGCATGGATTATTCGAAATGGTATTTTACAAATTACCTATCTATTAGTTATTTTGATTATAAATAATACCATGAAAGAAAATATAATTAATTTTAAAAATCGTTTTATTTCAGACAGCTTTATACTAAATTTATACTTTAAACTTTGACCTCCTGAGTTGGTCCATGCTGCCAATTTATCTGTTCTTAAATGATGCTATCCAATTTGAAGACGTTTAACATGACAATACGCATATCAATATATAAAACTATAAAGGTGAGTAAAAACGTTAAAGGATATAAACATATCTAACGAAATATCAATATGTAAGTTATTTTGCATTATTATGTACTCCTAATTCTATTTTTTTTGTCTATCTTTTGAAATTGTGCATGTACGGATCAAGAAAAAATTGGATGGAGATCCCGTGACTATAGCTTCTGAATGGTTTTAAGATGAACAAATGTAAACACGGTGAAGGTATGTAAAGTACAATTATTTTGCAATTTCCATGGGTGTCACGTCATTAGATTAGGCATATACATGTATACTACTTTTAAAATAATAGGTTATACAATTGTAGCTATCACCACAAAGCAATGACAAGAAATATATTTTTTTCTATAAAATGATAAATAAGCGGTGTTTTACTTGGTCGAGTGTATATGTCCATCCTCATAAATACCTTATCTAATTCTAAAATAATCACTTTCCGATTGTGATATCATGAGTTTCAACATATTTTATTTCTCAAAATGCAGAAATAGGAATTGGGCAAAAGTTTCCCAACATTACATTTGCCCCTTTCCTGTGATATTATTCTTTTGCATGGTGCACTAGCTTGCACGTTGTTGTAAATATTTTTCATGTTATCTAAATAGTGTTGCATATTGACAAATAATTTCAATGTCGACATTAAATAATCTGCATTTTGACATACACATGTAGTTATCATGTATCTTAAAACATTAACGGACTATGTGAGAGTGAACTTGAACATTTGGGCATGATAAATACTGTTTCAACCCCTTTCCTTTTTCAATTTATTTGTTTTCCGTTCGATATTCATTTCTTTGTGAAAATTCCCTCAACTAGATCCCAGCAACCCACTGATTGTACGGATCAATTCCTAGTTCAATAATATTGAGATACCAATGTCTCAGAGAATCTCAAGAATCTTGCTTCGAGTTTTCTGACTTTTATTCACTGATTAATGCAATTATAATGTTATTTACAATTACAAATTTACTTTTATTCACTGATTAATGCAATTATAATGTTATTTATAATGTTAATGTTATTTACATTATAAATTTCCCCCGGCTTGACGGTGATGATCCTAGATTACCGTCATATGGTATCTATATTTCACAGCTCATCCGGCTTGCTAGAGCATGTACTGATGTTTTGGATTTTCATAGTAGAAATTAAGAAATTACCAAGAAACTTTTAGGACAAGGTTTTCGCTTTCACAAACTAGTAAAAACTTTCTGGAAATTTTACAAAAATTATTGTCAACTTCTTCTGAAATTCGGACCAACACAGGCAACAGAGTATATTACTTTGGGTATTTCACAACCTGCATTTTATGGTGACATTATTAACAAGATGAGAGGGATCAAAGATAGACAACATCACTATCGAAAATGCGTCAGAATCATCAAACGCCTTTTATACCGTGGGTATGATCCTAATGTCACCAGACGGACACTAGGCTTGGTACTTGACCAATCTACAGTCTTGTACAAGCGCATTCTTAAAACTTGCACTCTGACTGACTGTGACGACGGGACTCCATGACGGGCCCTGTCCAAACCTCTTTAGAGAAGACAGGGCCCCGACCACCTGTCCTCTCTGAATGTCAGTCGGACTCCTCGGGTGATAACATACATGAGCTCGCGGCGGCAGAGCACGGATTGTATTACGTACGCCCTCTTGTTATATCCATTTACATATTCATCTGTGTTGCTTGGGCCCCTGCGTTTTGCGGTCTTGTTTGTGTGTGGTCATCTGACAGTGAGGAGGTTGTTTTACACCACAATTGTACGTTCTTCGAGACCTCTGGGTAATCGGAAAAGTGGGAGGGTTGTGCGCACGTAATCCAGGATAACCATACCTTCTGTATCAATAAAACTGCTTCAAACTGCTATTTCCGTGGCAGATGGCCGTCCTAAGTCGGCACCGGTTGCCCATTGGTCTCGTTGGTTTATGTGTAGTCCTTTGTGTTTGATGTTTCTGTGTTGTGCGTTGACGTTCCTTGTCCCTTATGCGTCTTTTTGTGCTTGTCTGCTTTGTGTTTTTTGCATTGGGTTTTTTTTTTGGGGGGGGGGGTTTGCTGTGGGTGCTACAACCTGGTGTTGTTGAAGATCCCCTCCTTTGTTTTACCTTTAGAACAGCTTAATTTATATGACTTTTTTGGCAATCCTTGCGCTTGCTCAAATCTTATTACGAAACTAAATTTGCCTCAATTCTTCTTGATCATATACCGTTTAAGTGGAGAGAAGTACAAGTTATTTATTAATTTGCATTGTTTTGATCCTCGGGAAAACGGCTCGTTTGTTGATAACTATCTTACGTATAAATAAAAACAACGCTCAAATACACAAATTTTCAGCCACTTGGCCGTAATTCAGAGACCAAAAACATCAATGAACGCTAGAGAAGCGAAGGTATCTTATCAAATATATGAGAAGGACCAAATGTTGCAGTTGTGTAAGAATCATCGAAAGCCTTTAATACTGTGGAGATAATCCTTCTGTCATCTGACGGACACTTGGATAAGTTGGTACTGGACCAATCAACAGCTTTGTAACAGCGCAGTTTTAAGAATTGCACTCTTAGTGACTGTGACGACAGGCCTCCACGACGGGCCCTGTCCAAACCTCTTTAGAGAATGCATGAGCTCGCTACAGCCGGTAGAGAATTGACTGTATTTCGTATGCCTTCATTTTTTTATATACATCTACATATCCATCTGTGTTTCTTGTGCCCCGTCATGCTGTCTGTTTGTATGTTCATCTTACAGTGTAATTTCAATGGAAACTGAGGAGCTTCTTTAATTTTTGTCTAGCGCAACCTTTTTTTTTTTTGCGCTAGACAAAAATTAAGGAAGCTCCTCAGTTTCCATTGAAATTACTTACAGTGAGGAGGTTATTTTATATCACAATTGTGCATTCTTCGGTCGCGAGGGTAATCGAAAAAGTGGGAGGGTTGTGCGTCCGTATTTCAGGATAACCACACCGTCTGCTACTGATGTGGCTGATGACCGTTCTAAGTCGGAACCGATTGCCCATTGGTCTCGTTGGTTTATGTGTAGACATTTGTTTTTGATGTTGCTGTGTTATTTGGCGTTCCTTGTACCATTTGCGTCTCTTTCTGCGCGTGTCTGCTTTGCGTTTTTGCAATGGGTATTTTGGAGTTTGGTGTTGGTGCTGCAACCGGGTGTTGTTGGAGATCCCCTTCTTTCTTCAGTACAAATTCAAATCAAACGTCCATCCAACTCCCATATACCGTTTAAGCACAATTTGTTTAGGTCTTTGAATCAGTTTAAAAGTTGATATATCCGATTCAAAAATGATTTATGGTTTGTTTATTTATTTGAAATTTCTTACTATATATTTATTGTGCAAAGCAAATGAATTGTATATAACGCTGAGGAAGCTAAATATACGATATATATACTACCTTCAAATTTATCTGAAATATTCTCCTTTTCTTGGAATTACCAATAATAATTAGAAAATTAAAGGAGACTTACCTGTAAGGCGAACTTTGATTGAAATTCTCCGAGGCACCAAGGAACAAGAGATTATTACGTGAGAGATGCAAGCTTACACCCAGATCAGTTTTTAACATAATGTGGAAATATCAAATAAAGTATAAGTCCCATGGGAGGGATAAGGGTGGGCACGTAATAACCTCTTGTTCCTTGGTGCCTCGGAGAATTTCAATCAAAGTTCGCCTTACAGGTAAGTCTCCTTTAATTTTCTAATTCTCCTTCAGCACCAAGTCACGAGGTTACCACGTGAGAGGTTTAAAGTATGATATTGACACATTATCATCCATTTAGAGAAGATGTTGAAAAATAACTACAAATTTGTTTTCAACATTTTAATTATGTTTTGAAAAGATAGCTTTGTCATAATGTTGTTCACTTGAAATGCATTTATTATAAAACTTAGCAAATGTATTTTCATTTGACCACCCAGCTTTTTCCATGATAATGTTTATGGGGATACCTGAAGCGTTTGCTGCACTTGTTGAAGCTGTGCGCGTACTATGACCTTTATACACAGAAGTGTCAATTCCTGCTCTCTGTAAAATAGTTTTTAGCCATCTGGATATTGTATCCTTGGAAGCAGCTTCATGCGGTTTTATAGTGGTGATAAATAAATATGAACATTTCCTTAAATTTTTTGTTTTCACAAGATAAGAGTCAAGCGCATTTACAACACATAATTTCGTATTAGAAGGATATTTCATAAGCACTAGAGGTTTGATATGAAAAGGTCTACTTTGTTTTAGCAAAGCTTGTATATGAAATTCAATCCTGTCATCATATTTGTACATGTGATCAATATTAAGGGCAGATAATGTTTGCACCCTCTGACTTGAAGTAAGGGCAATGAGCATGGCTAATTTTGCTGACAAAAGATACAAACTTAGCGAATTATTTTCAGGCAAGGAGTCAATATAAGATAATACTGTTGACACTTCCCATGTTTTTGTGTATCTTGGCAATGATGGTCGAATGTTGAATACTCCTTTCATAAAACGTTGTATAAGCGGATGTGTCCCTATATGATCACCTTCAATTGTACAAACAAATGATGACAGAGCACTTTTTGCCGTATTTAAGGCGCTGTACGAAACTCCCTTTTCATGTAATGACACTAAAAAATTTAGCACTAAATTTATAGGAACAACAGTATAGGAATAAGCGTTTTGCTCATTAGTATATACAATCCATTTATTTACATATGTAGAATACTGTACTGCAGTAGCCGGTCTCCAAGATTTCATAATAATCGAAACTGCCTTTTCTGATAAGCCTTGCTTTGTAAATGATTCCCTGACACACGACATGCCAGAAGGCGTAGTTTTTGATGAAGAGGTTGCAACGCACCTGGTTGTTGAGGTAGCGATAACAGATCTTTCTTTTTCGGTAATAGGAGTGGCGGTTCGATGCACAATCTCATGACAATCGGAAACCAACTTGCTGTTGGCCAGTTTGGAACAATTAATATAGCATCCGTCCCTTCGTCTATCAGCTTCTGTGTCACTCGATGAATGAGGCTAAAAGGACAGAAAACATAAATATTATTGTATTTGCTCCAGTTGCAACTGAGAGCATCGACAGAGATGGAATCGGGATCAGGTGTCCATGATATGTATGAATCTACCTGATGATTGAGTCTAGAAGCAAACATGTCAACTGTTGGGAAGAAAAATATCTCTGTGATTCGTTGAAAAATGTTTGGACAAAGCATCCACTCAGTTTCATCTCTAATTTTTCTACTTTCATTATCAGCTGATATATTCAGTTTTCCTTGTATATGAGACGCGGTAATAAACATGTCTGATGCAATAGCGAAATCCCATATCATACGAGTAAGCGTGTTACACATTCCAGATTTTGTTGAACCGAAATGATTAATGCACGCGACTGCGGTAGAATTATCAATATGAATTTTCACGTGCTTGTTTTTTAGATCTGTAGTAAATGACTTTAATGCTAAATACACTGCGTAGAGTTCTAACTGATTTATGTGCTCGTATTTTCTTTTATCTTCAGACGACCAATTTCCCCCCGTTTTGACATTTTCTAGCGCAGCGCCCCATCCAATTAAAAGTGACGCATCTGTGTAAAGTTCTGCGGATGGTGGTTCTCGTCGGATACGATTAACAGCCTTTCCAATGTTATCGTACCACCACTTAATGTCATTTAAGGAATGTTTTGAAAGAATTACTGGGGATTCAAAATCACCGCGATGAATCTTAAGAGACTTTATTTTATCGATCTCAATGGATTTGGAAAATAATCTACCAAATGGTATGGCAATTGTGTAAGCCACCATAAGACCTAGCAATTCTGAAATTTCTCTGATTGAAACAAAGGTATCAAGTTTCTTGTGTATCGAGTCTATTTTCTGACTTAGTTTATGCACCTTTTTGTCCGTGACTCGTATTGTCATGTCTCTCGAATTGATGATAAATCCTAGGAATTTTACTTCTTGAGAGGGTATCAGTTCCGACTTTTCCTCATTTATTACAAATCCCAGTGATGTGAGCAGGCGTTTTGTTTCATTGATATTGTTTTTACACTCATCGTAAGTGGTGCCCTGAAGATAGGAGTCGTCTATGTAAGTTACTGAAATATGACCCTGTGCCCTCAGATAGGCAAATACCGGTTTCATGAGCTTTGTGAACAGGCGGGGGGCGGAGCTCAAGCCGAATGCTAAGCACTGATACTCTAAAACACGCCCCTTCCAAATAAATCTAACATATTTTCGATGATTTTCATGAAGGGGAACGGTATAATAAGCATCTGTTAAGTCAATGCTTCCCATAAAACAGCCACGAGTGACAGAAAGCAGAGCGTTATTAAGATGCTCCATTTTGAAATGTTGGTATTTGACAAATTGGTTTAACCCTTTCAGATTAAGTATCATTCTATGAGATCCGTCAGGCTTTGGGCGGAAGAATATAGTAGATATGAACTCATCAGTGTCATGATCAACTTCTCTGAGAACCCCTTTGCTTATTAGAGTAGCGATTTCTTGATCTGCCAAATTGGATTCTTGAGCATTTAACTTAGTTTCTCTGGCAACACATTGAAATGGGTTACTTTGAAGTTCTATTTCACACCCACGCACAATGCTTAATATGGTGGTATCATTTGTTATTGTTTTCCAATTTTGATAAAAATGTTTTATTCTACCGGCTATCTGTACATGTTCACTAACCTCTAATACTTTCGCTTCAGTGGCGCTTGTTTCCGAGGCCCGCTCTTGGGATTCCTCTGTGGTTGGCTGTTCTGAGGGGGATACCGGGACTTTCCCCACCCTCCTTTTCCCTTCCTGGACCCACCTGTCCAGGAAGGTCTTGAGCCTAAAAAAGGATGTGATGATGGAGCTGAAGAAACTTTTTTCCCCACTTTGTTGGTGTCTTGGATCGTTTTAACTTGTTCTGAGAAGTTGTCGCCAAAAAGATATTCTGTAACCGGGGTTTGACTTGAACAAAGGCTTCTAAAGTCGTGGTTTAACTCATTTTTGATGTTGTTTTTCCTTAGTTGGTTTAAATCTTCATTTGCATAAGCTAACAGTGAAACTGATTCCATTAGCTTATCAACCATGGCGGTTGAGTGTTCATCTTTTCCTTCTGGGTCTTTTTGAAGAAGGTTGTCGACCACATTTACTATTGGTCCGATCGCTCGTAGTACAACATTTTGTGTTTTTTGATAATCTAAGTCTCCGGATCTTGCTGTTGATGATATATTGGTCCAAATTTCTTTGTTTACTTTAGGGGGTGTTAAGACGTCACAATTTTCTGGTCGCAGGTTTTTATCTAAGATGTCAGAACGCTTTTTGTCCTCATCTTTTTTGGAACCCCATTCCCTGATAACAGATTTCAATAAATCTGCCAGCCCCTCAGATATTTGGGGGCCTGTTTTCTCTGTGGGCGTGAATTTGTCGGCCAACCGAGCTATAATTGATGTAGGCGGAGTTTTTTCGCTTGTATCTTCCGCCTTGTTGCTGATATCAGCAGATTTTGGAGTGTCTGCATTTTTTGTGGGAACTGGGTCAGGATCCCCCGTGTCGGCAGATTTCGCCGCCGAAATTTCTGACGCCATGTTGGAACTATCTAATATCCTTTGTTTTTTCGATGGTAGTTTCGTCCGAAATCACCAAGTCTGCCACAAGATTATCAAAACGTTTGTTTGTTGCTTCGATTTCGTGCTGAACAAAGGATTTGAGCTCTTCAAATTGGCTCTTTTGTGCCTCCAATAGCGTTTTTAACATTTCGTTTTGAAAGTTTTGTTCGCTAACACTGAGAACAGACTGCTGTTCATTTTGTCCAGTGGAGGAGCTCTGCCCAGCGACTACGTCGATCTGGTCAATACAAATCGGCTCTTCAAGACTGCTTGAAGTTTGCTTAGCCTTTTCATTGTTCTTAATCCCAAGTTCTCTGGCAAGTCTGTGAAGGACAGGTTCCGACATAATGTCCACGCAGATGAATAAAATGCACTAAATTATTCTAACACGGATAAAGTCCAAACAATGTTCTATATTAAATTCCACAAATAGACTAAAATATCCACTTTTGATGAAAGATTTAACAACTTAAATTTTAACGTAATAACACACGTGTACACTGTTCTGGGTTCGCTGCAAAAGTGATCTGGGTGTAAGCTTGCATCTCTCACGTGGTAACCTCGTGACTTGTAGTAAATTCGATAAATTTGTATTCAAGCACTATACAATGTAAATATTTGTTCATTTCAAACAGGTAATTAAAATCAAGCCATTTGAGTCTGTTTATATTTTAATATTGACAAACATTACCTTCATCATCCGTAAAATATATCTTAATATGAGAAAAGACTACATATTCAAGCCATTGTAGCTTGTTTGATTCCAATATATTTATCATTCAGAACGTTAACATAAGATTGATAAGCACCATGATGGTCACCACAAATCTGCTGACATATACCCGGAATCTCCCATGAAATAGCTTTTAACAGATAGAACATATGATGATCTTCGTCGTAATTAACAAATGTCTGAAGCACTCACAGAACATCATGTGCTTCGTCGATTCCATATACTCGTGAAAGACTTAGGAAGAGTGAGAAGTTTAGGAACACCAACGGCGGTACATTTTTATGAATAAAAGATTTCCGGATGAAAATTAACAAAACAATACTTTCGAGACGAGACATCACCTCTAAAAATGTTCGCTTCCGTCGAGATTCGTACATAGGACCTTCGACATGGGTGTCCGACCCTCGACCAACTGAACCATGCAACAAACTTAGATTCCATTGTTTAGTACTAAAGTCTTTTTGAATCTCTATTCAAAAGAACTCCAGGACTAAACTCGGGAGAACAATTCAATCCGTCAAAAATATAACGGAGAAGAGTTATCGAACATACCAGTGGTACAGTCTACCTTAATATCCTAAACACGTGTCTGGTGCAAATAAATTGGTTGGATTTTTTCAAGCAAGTATAGAGTTGCAAAACTTCCATGTTATTTTCTCATCGTTATTTTACATTGATATTTTCCGCATATATCGTGCCCTATTGTTCTATGTTTTAATATTTCCATAATAATTTGTTTGTCAGTCCTCTTAGTGCGTCTCCATTGGCGGTTTGTGTGATATCTAATTAACATTGTAAATTCCGTATGAACAAAGGGCATCGACCATCTCGCACGCAATGACACAAGCGACGTAACCTCTGCATAGTATCCTTGCCTGCAGCTATATTTACCTACGCGCGTTGCCAGGGACTACGCGCTTGCATGTAAACAAAGATGGCGGACAAGACCCCGACGAAAGATATCCACATAGATTGTTTTCTTTGTTTAAGTTCTGGAATTTCGACTAAATTTTGTTTAAGTGGCAGGAAATGCAGAGAAGAGTGTTTTGAGAAGAAACTTTCATCTTTATTTTGCGATTATTATAATTTCAACGACAATTATAAGTTACTTTTGTCAGAGAACGCTTCAGTTTGCCGAAATTGCTATTCTTCAGTTTCAAAATTTGCGGATTTTAAAGAAAACGCCTTTAGTTCATGTCTTTCTTTTTTGAGAAAAACCACGCAAACTAAGAGACTACATAATTCTCTAGAAATAGTATCAAAGGAGCAAAAGTACACCACAATATTTGACATAAAAAAAGGCAGTGGCTCCTCGTACGACAAGCAAATGGTCTCAATTAAGCAAGGTTTTGGGGATTAAATCGCATCTTTATATGTAATAGGATAGATCCAAATTGAAAGTTCCAATTTTGATCTATGTTGAAAAGTAAATAAAGAGTAAACGTGTTCTAACTTCTTCCTTATTTCTTGTTATATATTCAATGCATATTATGAAAATGTTTCTAATAATTAATTTTTTTTGTTTGATTGATTGACTGGCTGTCTACAGCTGAAGGTCTTTGATTAACAGACTACCATCATTATGTAACAAGTTGGTTTTTGTTACTAAGTAAAATTGCTGAGTAAATGGAGGATCAATACAGTAGAAAATAAATCTCTACTATCACCAAATAAATATCACTCAATTTACTTGACCGTTGACTGTAGATTGAAGCTAATGTTCATACAAGGAGGCCAAATTAACTCTACACGAAGGAAATAATGGTCGCATCTGGAGCCACTGCTTTATAGAATCAAATATTTGCTATCCTTGTGTATAGCTAACTGTCATACTGGATATTAAAACATTTAATTTTAAATTTTAATATCTGTAACACTGTGTGTTGTAAATATTGTTCCGATATTTCTCTTGCATTTTTCTTCCCTCCCACCCCTTCATCCCCCCTCATTTTTACCCTGTACATCCCATCTATTATGTGAATTAAGACTGAGATAGGGGCCTTACTGTTTTCAATGTTATGTATATAAATTCTTAGGAGATAAATTGTTGTCAGCTGTTAACATTGAGTCTAATTTACATATGGAATATTGAAAAATAAGGGAATTGAACCCATTAAGACTTTCGGCTATCAATTGCAGAGTTGATATCTGAAACTATACATGTACTGACTGAGCCATTTATTAATTGTACATTATACAAATGCTCAAACCCACCAGGTTTAACCAACAGCTTATTATAAAGTTAGAAATTGGAGAACTCACAAAGAAAGCGAAATAAATCCCTTGACCTTGTTTGAATCGATCCAACCCCAATCCATCCCATTGGTGGAATTAATAATATCGTCCGGGTATGCGTGTGTGCAATTTTTTTTTTTTGTTCATTCCTACGGCACCAATATACTGTGTGACAGGGATTCAAACTTGTAAAGAAGTTAGGGGGTGCGGGAGATATGGACTCATGCAATTAATTGGCACCTATCAACCCCCCCCCCCCCCAAAAAAAAAAGAAAGAAGGTATTTTAATGATATATTGAAAAAAAGGCTTAATTAAGTTATGAGACAAATATTAATTTATATCCTTGAATATTGAAGGGAATGTGTAGATCAATCAGGTGACCATACATATCAGGCCGTCAGAAGGCAGAAGGCTCGACAGCTTGTGTTTACAAGTGACAATAATGATGCTATATTGGGTAATATATATAGCTCTTAAACTAATATTTCTAGATCTGTTTAATTCATAGTTGATCTCAGTTTTTGTGTCGCCTGCAAAGCATAGCAACCCTTGGGGATCACTTTGTCCGTCGTCCCTCTGTCTGTCACACTTCGGGTGTCACAGTCCATAACTTTTGATTTGTATAGTTCAA
>VSWD01000012.1:16764289-16877158 GCA_033119305.1 Pinctada imbricata
TCTGTAAAACGTCTTCAAAGGAGAAGATCCACTGACCATCAAAATCGGCCCTCTTGCTGTTTTTGAAGAAAATTTACGTATATATATAATACAACATTTCTAGTTTCTAAAAATGTAAGCTTTATGAAAATCTGACAAAAGGTAAGCGTTTCATGACCCGGCGAAGTTGGCATTGTGAAACGTCAAAATGCGCTTTCTTTCACCATGACGTCATGACGTAAAATGATAATATACAACAACAGATTTTAACCTAAAACTCTACACTTAAAGTATAACTGTTCTATTTTTGTTAAAGTCAAATTAATTGCGTGGATACAGTTGATACATTATAATGTTTTTAAGAATATTTTTGGATTTCAGTGTTAAATAAATCGGGAAAAGATATCCCAGAGATATCAGAAGCATCTGAATCGCAATGAAACTGTATCTTCGCTCTCAAATCAGGTCGCGTCAAATTATTCATCTTTGAATTCTAGATTCTTATGGAAAGCGGTTACATATATACACATTTGACACGTGCACTTTTTTGTAGGGGAAGAGGCAGGGATCTCAATAAACTTAAAAGTTTCTATTTTTGTTAAAGTCAAATTAATTGCGTGGATACAGTTGATACATTATAATGTTTTTAAGAATATTTTTGGATTTCAGTGTTAAATAAATCGGGAAAAGATATCCCAGAGATATCAGAAGCATCTGAATCGCAATGAAACTGTATCTTCGCTCTCCATTCAGGTCGCGTCAAATTATTCATCTTTGAATTCTAGATTCTTATGGAAAGCGGTTACATATATACACATTTGACACGTGCACTTTTTTGTAGGGGAAGAGGCAGGGATCTCAATAAACTTAAAAGTTACTGAGGTGGATACTCTGAGGGAAGATACATTGTACATAGAAAAAGAAAATTCTTTATTTTGACATTTTTAATGCCTTTACAATAGAAGGTAGGCGACGACTTTTCTCACAGTAGGTGATGACTATTCGCCAACTAGTGCCGAGAGAGTTTCTTGAAAGAGTCAAAGTTGACAATTAATAAAAACTAAATGTCAAATGCAATTCATGTATTTAAGAGGAATAAAGGGGAGGGGATAGAAAACCACGCTAGGACACCGTAATGAGATCATATAACTGGGGGAGCCACATTTTAGGGAAAAAAATCTTATCCTTTTTCTTACGAAATGCCCCCCCCCCCCCCCCCCCTGTTCTCATTTTTCTGATAAAGTTTTCAAATACACATAACGGAACAGTTCCGTTTCCTCTGTACTAGACTCCTCCCTGCTAAATAATATGACGAGGTTACTCATCCCGTTCACTCTCTTTTAATCCTCTAAAATGCAATCGTGCTATATACCGTATATATTATGTTTTAATCGTCAACTTTTACCCTTTAAAAAACCTCCAGCCACACGAACTAATGGTTGGAGGCAATAGTATAATTATGCAGATATTGACATCCGTGCAAGTTCTCTGCATTTACATCAATTTTTCTCAAGTTCTATAAGATTTAGGTTTTGTTTTGTTTCGTTTCGATCTGTTTCGTTTCGTTTCGATCTGTTTCGTTTCGTTTTGTTTCGTTTCGTTTTGATCTGTTTTGTTTCGATTTGTTTCGTTTCGTTTCGTTTCGTTTCGTTTCGCACTTTACATGGACCCCAGTAGATCACATTCCTTCCTGACAAATCAAGTTTTATGCAATATAATGATGCGACTTTGAAATATGCTAAATTGAAATCAGCTTCTCTGCATTTCCTTGTCATATTCAAATAACAAATTTAGTAATTTCTCCAGCAAACTTTGTTATTTTTCCACAAACACTTACATGTGATGAGCTGAGGTTCTCTACTTTCATTTCAGTTAATTAGTGGTTGACACCTTACACCTTATATTTGCGCATATCGACATGCAATAAGTTGCTAATGATAATGTCTAAATCAAAGTTAATATGAATCAAGGCAGAACCTTTTGTGCAAGCAGAGAGAAAATAAATATGATCAGATTATATAACAGAAGAAAGATCTTTCTTTTTTTATTTTCTTGCATTATAGACTATGATGGTTTATCTTATCTTACAAAACTTTCTGTTTGATGATTGCCAAAAAAAAAAAAAACGTAGTACAAAAATGTATAAGGCGAGTGGAAAGACGGAATCATTTGTAAAATTGGTCTAGACCAGCAGATGAACATTTTAAAGGGGGGAGGGGCTTAAAATATGGTTCTTTTTACGTCCCTGTTTTTACCTAGACCGACTAATATTAGATTAGGTTGGGGGATTCCAGTCAGATTTACGGAAAATTACGAGCAAAAACAATAGCTGTCTGATTTTGAAAACTTACATCAACGATCTAGTTTAAAGAACTAAGTAGACAGTGCTCAGCTAGAAGTCAGCATTTTTGCTTGAACTGGTCAGATCAAGGATTTATAAATATTCAACAGACCTAGTTAAAATGGGATCGACCTAAGCTCATATATTTCCTACACATGAATTTTTTTTTATTTCAAGCCATTTTAATTTTGTAAGAAAAAGGTTAAATGAAAATAAATAACTCATTGCATATCGACCGAAAGAAAAAAAAAAAGAGGACGAAAGTTTTTGAAAGCATAATAGTACATTCTCGTTCACTGATTCAGCATCTTTTCACAATAAAGTAAGTGTATATGCGTTACCATATTGGCGAGCTTCGGGCCTTTGCAGCGAGCTTTGCTCACTAATTCATCAATAACCCCTGATTTTTTTATGCCCCCGTATTCGAAGATTTAGGGGAATACTACATTTTGGTCTGTCTGTCTGTCTGTTTGTCCACAAAATCGTTAACCTTGGCTTTTGAATGATAAGTGATAGGGCTTTCATATTTCACATGTGTTTTCCTTGTGACAAGACCTTTCCATGGATACCATAATTTTTGACCTTGTGACCTTGACCTTGGAGTTTGATTTACTTTTGAAAAACTTTAACCTTGGCCTTAACTTTGGAATGGTAAGTGATACCGCTTTCATATTGCACATGTGTATTCCTTGTGACAATACTTTTCCATAGATACCATATTTTTTTACTTTGTGACCTTGACCTTGGAGTTTGATCTACTTTTGAAAAACTTTAACCTTGGCCTTAACTTTGGAATGGTAAGTGATAGGGCTTTCATATTTCACATTTGTATTCCTTGTGACAAGACATTTCCAAGGATACCAACATTTTTGACCTTTTGACCTTGACCTTGGAGTTTTATCTACTTTTGAAAAACTTTAACCTTGGACATAACTTTTGAATGGTAAGGGAAAGGACTTTTATATTTCACATTTGTATTCTTTATGACAAGACCTTTCCTTGGATACCGTACCAAAATATTTGACCTTATGACTTTGACCTTGGAATTTGACCTACTTTTGAAAATCTGAACTTTAGCCATGACTTTTGAATTCAAGGCCGTCGCTAGGCCCTATTTGGGGCCGATATTCGGCCCCATTCCCAATGCAAAATAGTATATATTTTTCCCAATTTAGTTCATGAAAATTCCCAATTCACAGTGGTCCTGAAGCAAACATGTAACAGAGATGAAATATCACAAACTCGTGGAAGTTGTATGATAAGAGAGAACGATATACATTATGATAAAGCATATCACACATTACCCTGAATTAATGTGCCTTAAAAAGATAATTTATATAAAACTCTTTGACTTTGTTAAGATTAAAATTGATTATTATGAATTAATGAATATTACGAATATTTTAAGTTAGCTGGAAAATTCCCAATTTGGTATGACTTTTTTGTGGCAAGACCTTTCTATGTGAAATGTGAACTACGTTTCAGCTGTTTTACCGACAAAGATGCCAACGGGGGCATTCATGTTTCAAAAACACATGTTTTTTTTATTTTTCTTGGGAGAGAAGTTGATCAAGCCAGCAATGCAGTTACATGACATAACTTCTCACCACCACCCTTCCCCTTTCAATTTTCATATATCATACAGGGAATAATCTACCTCTACGTCCTGCGTCTTTGACGCATATAAATGGCCCAGGACCCATTGATTCCCGATCGCTGGATCCCACAGCATGCATTATTTACTTTCGTATAATGCGTCCCCCATAGTTCTTGGTTTACTTAAAATTTGGTCTTAACCAAACTTTATTCACTTAATGCTAATTATATGAGGCAGAACCCTATTGATTTTCAAGGTCATTGATCGAAGGTCAAGGTTGCAGATTGGAATGTTTAAAATCCTGTTATACAGCTTAGAGGGCGCAGTTTTGAATGTATCTTTATACACATATTGCTTTTGTCTACAGGAAGAACCCTATTGATTTTCAAGGTCATACCTTGAAGGACAAGGTTACAGAATGAAAATCTTTCTGTACAGTCTTTAGGGCACAATTTTGATCAGATCTCTTTGAAAGATTCATATTGGTTTTTTTATAGACTTTGTCATCGGTTAAAGGCTGCTGCCTATTTGTATGTGAGTACGTTAACGTACCCAATATACAAATGAAGATCTCGCGGACGTCTCGTCCATTTAAACAATGTTAAAATTATCTCGGTAATCTTCGGCAGTGTCTCGATTGTTTCCGTCGCTTGAGTGACGGTCAGCATGTTGACATTTGATGACAGAAACCATTATCATGTTGTATTAGGTATATTTAGGTAAAATATGCCATGATTCTAAGTATATAATACACTTTCTATTTATTTGTACAACGGATACCTTAAATGTGATGCTGTGCAAGGGGATGTTACGTTTTGCGTTGCTAAATTTTTAAGAACGGATCTCTATGAAAGATATTGTTTTTTTTTATAGAATTTGTCATCGATTAAAGGCTGCTGTCTATTTGTATGTGAGTACGTTAAATGTGATGCTGTGCAAGGGTCCATGCATGTTACGCTTTGCGTTGCTTAGTTTTCATGTAATGAATTGAGACTTTATATATGATAACATTTAAAATAATTTCTTTATTTTTCATATGCAGGATGAATTTTCAAGATAGTGTTCAGATAATGCAGCTCCATTATGGCATTTTTGAATGAGACAGTGAATTGTCAGAGGTAGTAATTCATATATGCACATTATAAATTGCATGTACTTAATTTTCAGCTTACATGAGCCCAAGGTTTATATCAATTATGTTCAAAATGAAAGCATTTGATAGAAAGAAAGGTAACTTCACTTTCGTCTCTAGTACACAACATATAAGATAAAACGAGCAACTAGAGGCAGAATTATTGATTCCGTCTACATCCCTTGATCATTCATTCCTTCAGGAAATTTGTCATTGAAATTCCTCCTTAACCCTTAGATTCATGTACAGTTTAACAATAATAAACTCGATTAATTGAAGGTATTAACATGTAGATGTACATGGTGAAGAAGGGAATTGCATTTGTTAATCGTATCAGACATCGCGGAAGTTTTTACAACTTACCAGACATTTTAGAATTTTTGTAGAAACTCAAACATGTTTTTTAAGAAAAAAAATGAAATGTTTTACCAGATCGAAGTAAATTTTACAAGATATGTCAGGTGACTATCGGATTGTCTGTTGTATGTTAAAAATTATGTCACATGTAATCTAAGGACTGTATGTTTCTTTTTCAGTAGGAGTCTGACACATCCAATACAAGGTGCATTTCATGGCTTAAAGAAGATAAGAGAAAATTTGCGTATATAACTTTTGACAAATTTTTATGCCACAAGAATAAAAGATTTTGGAACATATAGTTTTTGGCCTGGCTGTCAAACTCAGCAACAAAATTTGACCTAGTGACCTTGATCTTGAGTTTGACCTACTTAAAATAAAACACCTCTAAAGACGGTATGGACGGATTGCAAAGAATTTTTTTGTCACTAACCGGGTCAAGGTCAATAGGTAAAAAAATACGGCATAAATTGAAAGGTTTTGTCAGAGGCAACCTACATATACATGTATAATACAAAGTTTCTACTGCATACAGTCCCATAGATTTTGCTTCAACCAGAAACTTTTGCCAGATTCTTTAACTAGGTCAAAGTCCAAGGTCAAGGTCACTAGGTCAAATGTTACGGCATTAATTGAAAGGTCATGTCATGGGCAACCTACATGTATTATAGAAAGTTTCTACTGCATACAGTTCCATTAATTTTGCTTGAACCAGAAACTTTAACCAGAATCTTTAACTAGGTCAAAGTCCAAGGTCAAGGTGTTTAGGTCAAATGTTACGGCATAAATTGAAAGGTCTTGTCATGGGCAAGCTTCATGTATAATATAAAGATTCTACTGCATATAGTTTCTTAGATTTTGCCTCAACCAGAAACTTTAACCAAAATGTTGACGGTAGACGGACAGAGGGATAGACGGACAGACGGACATCGTCAATCTATAGACCGGAATTGCTTTGCAATCCGGCCAACAAAATATACATGTGTCTCATGAACTATAGATTATATGGCTTTGATATTTCACTTGCAGAATCCTCATGACCAGACCTTTCATTTGATGACATGACTTTTGACCTAGTGATCTTGACCATGGAGTTTGACCTACTTTAAATAAAAACTTTAACCTGAGCTATTCATCATGAATTATTAGGGGTAGGGCTTTGATGTTTCATTGAATCACATGTAGATTCATCATGACAAGATTTTTCATTTGATATAATGACTTTTGACCTAGTGACCTTTACATTGACCTTTCACCTACTTTTAAAGTTAAACTATTAGAGGTAGGGTTTTGATATTTGTCATATATAGATTCTTCATGACCAGAACTTTCATTTGATATCATGACTCATCAAAGTTTAGGGGGTATATTGGAATCATACTGTACGTCTGTCTGTCCGTCTGTCTTTCCTTCCGGTTGAGAAATTTTGAAAGCAGATTTCTTTTATACTATAAATGGTAGGCATTTTATGTTTCATACACACATTTACCATAAAGATTACCATTTTTAATAGGCTTGCTTGAATATTTCACATGTGAAATCTTTACATTAAGACCTTCACTTTTGATATTAGGTATTGACTTTGACCTAATCAGGTAATTGTACGTTCCAAAAGCTAGACTCTGAATATTTCAAATGTAGATTCCTTTTGATAATACCTTTCGTGTTCACCAATGACACCAAATCATTGTTTGAGGAAATAAATTTTTGATGATTTTGGCAAAACAGAAAGAATAGTGATATAATACTGAATGTATGTAAATTATCAGGAACAACAACACATTTAGACGAGTTTAAAGTGATAACGGGTGGAGACCAACTTACGCGAGTGAGGCTTGAAGGAGCAAAAGACCTGAAGCGCCTATCAACTACACCAGTGGGAAGATTAGAGCATATCCATCCATTAGTCTGTGAATTGTGGCATCTAAAGCAGGACCTCTTGGAGGTAAATTTAGTTAAAACATTTTAATTTTATTCCCCTGTTATTTGGGATTTAGGAGCATATATTTTTTTCAACTGTTTGTATGTCTATCTGTTATTAACTTACCGTCTGTGAACCATTGCAGAGATGTGTCTAGCTAACAATGCAATTGGCAGATCCAGTAACAAGAAGCTTAAGATAGGAGACCTTGTATGATTTTTTTCTGAAGGCTTCAAGAAATTGTGGGCTGTGGTTGTTTGGGGAGGAAAAGGGATGTATGTCAAAGAAAAAAATTGTTATCAGAAATAAATCTTTGAATTGAGAAAGGTAAACAAGCAGTTACTATAACGAAGGAATCAATAATGTGACATGAATCATTTCATCCTATTAGAAGGAACTAGCCCACGATGCAATACTAACAAAAATATTTGACTTGAGGGTTTAATAATTTCCATAAAAATAACTAGAAGTATCTGATGAGACTGAAGGTCTCCTAGTTGTTTAGTTAAATTCATCTAAGAGACAAAACCATTTTCTAAGACCCAAGGGTCAGGGTTTCAAAAGAATATATCAGATGCGCAAGCGTAAAAAGACGCATAATGCAAAAACTCATTATCATCTATACTTTGTGAGAATTGGTGTTCACAAAATTACATAGAGTTGAAAATGACCACATCCATTTCCCAAGACCCTGCATTAGGAATTTAACATTCCATCTGGTTATATAGTATAGGTTGACTAGATGCTCATCCTTATGACTTAAATATTTAAAAACATAAAATATATTATCTTTGCATGATTTACGTTTCAGAAACTATTCAAAAGATTCTACAACAAAGCCTCTTCAGCACAGCCATGTACGCTATCCTTCTTCAAGATCATTCTCAAGAAATCTGACGTAAGTTTGAAAGTAAAGTCAAACTTCAGAGCACACTTTGATTTCTTGACAATGATCGTGAAGGAGATGATACGCGAGCAGTTCTTGGAGGTTATAGATGGTACACATATTGATATTCCAGACAACATCAGCAAGATTAGACTTGAGGCCAAAAAGCAGAAGCGTGATGAGATAATTCAAGAAATAATAAGTTCCTATGGTTATGATTTCACTACATTAAATTCATGCAATGACACAGAATCAGATGAGTTATTCAACTACTGTTGTCAACTCTGTCAGTGGGGTCTCCATATCATTGCACTCAACGACACAGCACAGGAGGGTGATATAATGAGGGTAATACCAAACCTCATGAGATGCATCCCACTATTCTTTTCACATTCTAAGTTATCAAAGTACATGGTTGAGTGCATTGATATTATCATGAAATGCGAAAATGCATCACCATTGGAGAGAACTAGAATTTTGGAGGGTTTCTTTGTCAACAAGAGAGGTGGCCAAGGAAACAATGTAGAGGCTGATCTGGTGCAAGAACACGCTGTAAGAAACCAAAAAGACCTTATTAGAGCTCTTGGTGCCAATAAATCAGAAAAAAGCCATGTTACGTGCAACAGGAGCAGCAAACTTGGTCACCTCTATTGTTGACAGTTTTGATGATACTTTCTCCACTAACAAGAAAAGTGGGCATCATGGAGAAAAAGAGGGAGAAAAAGACATTAAAGCTATAAGGCAATGTTTGAGGTCTATAAGACCATTTAAGAAAATGTCTGGAAGACAATGTCCTCCATTTCGATTCAAGGAGCCCACTCTCAGAGTTGACAACAGTCAGCTTATGCAAACAATAAAGATTATTACAGACAGGCTGCATGTTGGCATGATAGACACTTCCACCACAGAGGGGGAAGAAATTGGAGAAAATGAGGGATTACCTGAAATCTAGCTTAAATAAAATAGAAAACTACAGCATGGCATGAATACTGTTAACAGCTCCTCCATAGAAAAAGTTTACATAATAAAAATATAAACTCAATGTCAATAAATTTTCAGCCTCTCTTTAACATGTTTAAGTATGATGTCAATTTCATATAACATGCAGTACTATATGTATCTTGTGTATGTACCTTGAAAAGTAAATAGTTTTGAATTACTATGATTATAAGAATTAGAAAGGATGGCGGTGGGAGACGCACCAGTCTCTAACCTCCTGAAATTCTAATTGTTCACTATTACTATAATTATGGATGTATCGTAGACATATTAATATTTTCCACTTGATAAAGGCAGAGAGTCTGAAAATTTGTGGACATTGAACAAATCATATATACTCGTCCTTCAAGAATCCTGACTTACTTTTATAAATAGATTTACCTATATCTTTTAGGAGTAAACTTTGTGAAAACAAAAATTTCTTATTAAAAATAACCAAAATTGTTTGACGTTTACCATTGAAAAATCCCTATCGTAGTTCAGGAGTGAGCATCCTCTGACTGCATGCAACACCCACCGTGAATGCCAAATAGAAACATCTAAAATTCAGTAACAATGATTGGTTACGTGTACAAATGCAAAGCTAAAGAGGAATTATACTTATTGATATTCTATATCCTACTTAATTAGTTACCTTGACATGCTAGAAATAACCTTGAATGACCTTTGTATGAAATGAAACTTGCAATCTGAATGTCATTAGTACCCCATATGCTTTTAATACATTTATTAAGTTCTATCTCATGTGCGACCTTGATCATCTAGAAATGACCTTATGCATCCTTATTCTGGCAAGAATCACATGTGCAGCTGTCTTTGCATACCCTGCAACACCTGCAACCAACAGGCGAGTTAGAAGAATTGCAAAAGCCAAAGACTTTACGCAAGTTGGTCCTTAAACATGTTTTAGATAAACAATACTCAACAATGTTTTTCTCAAGTCCTGGCAAATTTGAAGAAATGTCAGACATGCAATAGTGCAAAGTGGCTTTTGCTTCTTGACCTTTTCGTCCTGCCCTGCCAATCTCCTGAATATAGTTAGTCACAGATCTTGGGGGACGAGCATGTATAACTTGCGAAACAGAGGATGAGTCATAACCCATCCCAAGAAAAGATGTAGCAAAAATCAGTCTATACTGTGGGTCATCTTTTTTCAAGTCAGACAATATTTTGTCAAGGACATCAGCATCTTGGTTTGAAAAAATAGCACCAAAAATTGCATTATCTAAAGTAGGTTCATGAAAAGCTTTACAAGCATACCTCATAGCAAAGGACATGTACTGCATAGGAATAAACATTTAAGTAACAGGGTATGCAGGCCCTAGTGATACGAGTTTTTCTATTTCTCTGATAAATATTTCCTCATAAACATCAATGCAACTACCCTTATCTTTCTTAATTACTTCCAAGTATAAGTTAGTAATCTCTGGACTTTTGGAGATAACAACAGGCTTGTTCATTCCAAGATCCTTTGGCAGCTTATTGAGTTGTCTCTCGGTTAATGTTCCGCTCATACACAAGAAAGGAACAACAGGGAAAAAAGACTTCAAAGAGCCAATTTCTGCAAAACTTTTCCTAAATTTCTTCCCCCTGGAAGTAAAATTATCAAATGTTTATAAATTCCTGGTGTAAATTATACAATACAGAAAAATGTTTCTTTAATATTGTGTTTTGTATTTAATTTAGACAGAAATTAATATCTTAAGACAATTCTTACATTTTTCTTAGAAATTGTGAGGGAAAATTACTTTATATGATAGATAGATTGATTTTTTATGTATGTGTACTCTGATAAATATTTATTGATGAACATTTCATCTTCTTCTCTGAGTTTACCTATAGTCTTCCAGTTTCAAATATAAATTGCAAATCAGCAGTCAAAATTAGAAACAAAATCAATAAAGTTAACAGTTAAGTAACTAATAACATTACTATATCAAGTAATTCGAAACAATAAATTTAGACAAATATATAACAGAACTATTTCAAGTGAAACAAAGCCTTTTTACAGTATATTTTCCTTTAAAATAACAAATTTCATTATAAAAATTCCCTTCTGTATCCAAAGACTTTGTTTTGTTTTTGTTTTTGTTTTGTTTTTCTTTTTTTTTTAAATTAGAACAGTTCAAACGTGATTGAAGTAAAATGACATATTCCAAAATTTGAAAATTTACCAGTTATCAATTTTATGACATTCATCAATTACGATGGCTCCAATTTTGTCTTTTAAAGACAACAATAATGCATCTGCATGTTAAGAGGTTATCAAAGCATCTCGATGGCATATGAAAATGTCGGTGTTCTTCACAGCATCTGTTATAGATAAGGGAAAGAAAAAATGATGAGGTGAAGGGCTTCTTTCCAAAAGGGATTCGATCCCAGGCTCACGCCACCCTTCTTATAATATGTTCACCCCTAACATTAGATAAACGAGAGCTGTGAACATAGAAATTAATCATTCCTACATTTCAAGCGTTTTATTTCCTACATCAAACTACATTTTATCAGTGAATGCAAGTAGAATATTATTAAAGACAATGCAAAGCATAGCATCTCCTCCATTGTAACAGAACTGAAGTTCATTATCTGCTTGATTTCTTTTGTGACCTTGACCTTGTACTTGTACTAAAATCAAATGATCTATTGACCTTCAAAAACATACAGATTGTAACCTTAAAAAAAAATCAATGTTTTTCCTTCCACCAATGACCATGGACAACTGAAGTTCATAAAGTAATCTGATAGAACAAGCGGTTCTTTTTCAACTTTGACTGTTTGTTGTTAACTTGACCATTTGACTCTATACCTTGAAAATATATGGGTCAAACTCTGAAATTTTCATTGTTAATACAAAGCAAAGACAACCTTTGGCTTCAAAAGTCACGTGTTAGTATATAGATACAATAATAATTGTCTGTCACAGCCTTGATCCTTGAATAATGAAAATTAATGCCATCATCTTATAAAAGGCATTCAGTCAATATTTATGATAAAAATATAGAGAGGAAACGGCTTGCAGTAGATTAATGATTGCTACAGAAGGAAATATCTCAACAATTTCCTTCTCTCATCTTATCTAGAATAGATGCTATGCCCTGTATGTATGGAATTTTCAACTGCATATCTTTATGCATATATACCACCCATATCAACTCTCAATTTTACAAAATTTATTATTTTTGTCTTCGAGATAATATCCATATAAGGTATGAAAAATGCAGCCACTTTGTTTTACTTGAACTAATTCTTATTCAACAAGATTCAGTTATTTATATATTCTGTGCAGTTTTTTCTATTGTTTCTCCTTTCTACACGCATGCCTGTCTGTAAATCTTCTATATATGCTTGTCTTTGTAAGACAATAAATGCTTAACTTACATAGTAAAATACTTAACATGTGAACTCTTTTATAACAAGGTATTGAAACAGGGAACGGCAGGGGCCACTGTGTTTACAATTCTATTGCATGCATTATAGTTTGTTCATAAACAATTCTGAATTCATGAAATATGCCTTATAATTGATTTATATGTTAATTATATATAGTATGTCTTTCTATTGCTTTCTCTGCAAATATGATGCTTTTTATGTCTCCAGCACGCAATCGTGACATATTTAGGATAACTTTGTCAGGCATCCCTCTGTCTGTCTGTCTGTCTGGATGTCAAGTACACTTTCATAGTTATTTAACTATAACTTACTTGATATACATCAAACATCTTTCAAACTTGCATGGATAGTAAAGCATGGTGAGACTCAGCATTCAATATAAAGGTCACTATCAAGGATTCAAGGTTAAGTACCTAGGGTCAAACATGCTACAGGCAACATACCTGTTCTTTTACCATGTTAACAGTTTTTTTTTTCTTTAAACCTGTATGTATATATGTTTACTGATATTTCATATATATTACAATTATTGGAAATAATTCATCTGATTCTACCACTTGTACATATTCATATTACAACATACTGTAAAATTAATCATATCATAATAAAAATAAATGCTATAGCATTTATTTTTTACCATATACGTCTATTTCTTCATTTCTGTTGTTAAATGCTCTACAGGCCATATCAATATGTGTAGCATTTACTTTCTTCTCAGCCATCGTTCCATCTGATCGTGGATAATATTATTTAAAGGAGCTATTACCAGCACAATGGTTTGTTTCTTCAATTTCTTCAAAACTCCTTAAAATGAATGAAATATCAAGATTAAATATGTGACCACAATAATCCATATTTTTGAGGGTATAACATGAATGCAAATTACCCTTTGCACATGTTTCGAGAGAGACTGCCTGTAGGAAAATTGTTCATTTTGCTTTTATTTACCACTATAGATCTAATTCTCTATGTATTTTCATTGCAAGTTGATTTCTTAAGTTAAACGCCTATTTAATTTTGACGTTCATTTCATGATGAACACAGGTTGACCCCAATCACATAACATACGCGCAAGAATTTCAAACAGTGGGCGGGGCATACTGATGCTGAATTTATTTTCTTGTTACATTATGCTCATCTGTGATACTACCCAATGCCTCTCTAGGTTTCCGTCCCATCCCGAGAGAGGCTGCAGGTAGGCAAATTGTTCATTTTGCTTTTAATTACCACTAAAGGTCTAATTCTCTTCTCATTATGCTCATCTGTGATACTACCAAATACCTCTTGCTACTGGTAAGGAAGTTATTATTTGTTTTTGGTGAATTTCACTTTAAGCTCCCTGTATGTTTTCATGTTCTGGTCATCTGTGACTTTTCAAGTTTAGTCTAGTGTATTCTGAAGCTCACATTTCGTTATAAATTTTAAGACAATTTTCCTCTTTTTAGCTTGTTGAACAGGTTATTGTTTACCTAATGTATTTCATGTTAGTACATGTAATTGGGAAGACTTGTATTATAGGTCATACACATTAATCATAATAATCTTGATTACATAACGTGCAATTATACCAACGACTCTTGTGCATATAAATTTTTCCTTGCTTTTTTTTTGCATTCTGTTATTGTGGCTTTGTATTTGTCATATGTTGGCATTACTCACATGTCGACGTCAACATGAACATATCTTATGATTTAATGTACAGTGCATACAACAGTGTTACAAGTAATTTGTCATCTGATTCTAATAAATCTACATGAAATATAATAAGAAAATTGAAATAAAAATGAAAATAAAAATTAAAATGCTCCTCCAAAAGATGAAAGAAAAAAATACGAAAGTGAACGTAAAAAAAATCTTTCCACAAAAAGATGAGCATCTCAATAGAAAATAAAAATGCTCCTTCAAAAGATGAAAGATAAAAACTCAATTTTTAAATACAATAATATTTGGTTAAAGTTTTTTTAAGAAAAAAATAAAGATCTTTCCACAAAAAAGATGAGCATCTAAAAAAAATGGCAAAAAAAAAAAAACCAAAAACAAAAAAACTATAGCGGGGATATCTATAGCTACTTCATAATTATTCCTTGTATTAGCTATCACCGCCTGATGAGATTCACAGAGGAATCGAAATAGTTTTTTTATGCAAATAAAATTTTCAAAGAGGGAATGCAATAAAAATAAAGTGTGACAAACAGATGGACGGACAGACAGACAAACAGAGTAGAAAATAAAAGTTCCCTTCGATGAACAGGTAGCGCTTTAATTAAAAGAAAGGAGCTCATTGTTTTTGTGAAAAACAATGCCCTGGTGACAGCTTTTCATTTAGAAAGAAAATAATATATTGAGGATCTCAAATGAAACGAGTCTTGTTATTTTACATCCCTAAGCCTTTGTGAGAGGACTAAAATCATGCAACAAGTTTTGTAAATACAGCATATATAGAAACATAGGTTATCACAGATTACGAAGCTCATGCACCTTGTGACAGCAAAATTCAATTTAAACATATTTCTAAGTACATGCATATCGGCTTTTAAAGGCAAAATCATTCCATGGGAAAAATTAGGTCAAAGTCATTTTATGAAAGTTTGATCAACGATTATCGATGAGATAGACATTACAGAAGTACCCATCAAATATTCAATCTCATAGTCGAGAAGGCAAGGCAAAATCATTAGATTTTCAAGGTCACTTTATGAAAGATTGATCAAAGATACATCCATATGCAAGTTTGATACATGTAGCAGTAGCACTTATACTTTGCTCAATATTGGTTTTTAAAAGCAAAATCACTCAAGCGGAAAAACTAGGTCAGATGCTGCATCCGATGCATGGGTCCATCTCGGCATCCCAAGATGAATCACTTGTGCAAGTTTGGCTACTGTAGCATCAGCACTTTGTCAGATACTGAACTACCCCAAACTTCTTAACCAAGTCACTCTGAGCTATTTATTCAAGTGGAAAATGTAGGTCAGATGCAGCATCCGATGCATGGGTTCTCCTCAGCATTCAAAGATGAATCACTTGTGCAAGTTTGGTTACTGTAGCATCAGTACTTTGCCAAGTACTGAGCTAGCCCAAACTTCTTAACCGGATGCGGACACGAAAGCTCACTCAACTGCATCGGATGAGCTAAAAATCATTTCAGATTCTTTGACGAAATAGAAAATGATTGCTTGTGTCATCTGCCAAGCGGGTTATTTTTTGGACAGAGGATCTAATAAGTAGGTCAAGGTCATTTGGTTCATAACTATTGCACACAATGGTAACACATTAGGAAAATCTTGTCAAATGAAATTCACATCGAGCTTTTTCGGTACATTTTGGATAACAACTTTACCATATACAGTAATTACGATATTTTCTAGCGACGTTTCAACATAAATTATTTACAAGGACCTTTATATAAAAACATGCAAGATAACTTAGGTATTATTAGTATTACCTCATAGTATTGCTCATATATTGGGATTCTTCCTTCAAACTAGTAGAAATACAAATGACAATTCCCTTCTACTATATCGTTAAATTATGAAATGGCTTTGTGTAACTGCATAACTGTTAACAGGTGTATCATGTGATAAAAAATCACTAGTATTGCCAAATGAGTAGGTCAACCTCCAAGGTCAAGTTTAAGGTGAAGTTCAAGGTCAAATGAAACGGCTTGTGACAATGTGAAATATGTTATACAATATCTGATTAGGTTCAAATCTTCCGGCCATGCATGTTTTGGGCTGAAATTGTAAATATAGGATCTCAAATGATTTTCTATTTCATACGGTATTTATGAAACGAGTTGTGTGAATTTTACATACCCGAGCCTTGGCGCGGTGATTAAAATCACACAACGAGTTTCATAAATACTGTATGGAATAGAAACATCATTTGAGATTCTTTTTATAACATGAAATATGACGTTATTGATCAAAATAACGTCAAAATATTATAATTCCGACTTCATTTCTTGCAAATAACGCGCCAACGTCGCCATTTCTATTGTGACGTCACAAAGGATCTGGAGCGCTTCATCCAATGATCACGCTCCCATAGTGATATGTAACGTGTTATCATAAAATTTATTGATGAAATGACATTATGTAACCGAATAAAGGGTGTATCATGTGATAAATTGGAGTATGTCATGAAAGATCAAAGCCATGGGGTCTGAAATCATGATTAGCATGGTAAGTATGATTACTGTCATATATAAATACATGTCAGATACAGAAGCTTTACTTAGTGTTAAACATTTGTAACATTACAACATTAGCTCGGAAGAGCTTGTATTTCAACAAACATGAGTAGAACAACAAAGCAATAATTAAATATCACAGACATGCACAGGAAAATAAAAGCAGTCACATAAAGCTGGGACATTCAATTACTAGAGGGGTCCGGGGGCATGCTCGCCTGGAAAAATTTAAAGAAAAGTGGTGCAATCTGAGCCAATCTGGAGATGAAATTGAAGTCTACAACCTTGAAAATAATGGGTGTGTAACTGAGGCCTTCTTATTGTTTTCCTACATAGAAGTGGGACTATTAGTGTTGTTTGATGGTCGTTAGGGGTTTGACAGTAAGCGTTTTGAATATTTCCCTGACATGGTCGCCATAGCACTTTCTATATAGACATTTCCTCAGACAGTGCATGTAATTTGATCATTTTCGTGCATGAACATCAACGGCAGGTGCGACTAGCCAACAGGGGATGCTTCTCCTCCGGGGCACCTGGTCCCACCTTTAGCTTGATAGGGGTCCGTCGATGTTCAATTTGGTGCTCTATTGTGAGTGCTGTTGAGATTTTCGTAGGATCTTCTTTAACTCATTGATGTGGTCTTTCAAGAAGCTTGCTTCTATTACCTTGTGTAAAGGTATTGTTTCTATTTGCATCAAGGCATATTTTACCGAGCTGGCATCCACAGTTTCATCATACCGTAACCAAAGGTATAGGGTTATATTTTCTATCAACAGTACATTCAGGTTGTTCAGCCTGACACACATTCGGGGGTGTCAAGAGTGCAGCTTGGGGGACCACCCAAAGAGGCTTTGTCAAAACATCAAAAGAAAAGGGCAAATATTCACTGTGCAAGATCAAGATACCTGGCAACAAATGAAAAATCAGGCTCTTTCCGGAGCCAACTGGCAGATTAACTACCAGATCATGGCCCTTTATTAGGGCAGAAATTGCGTCCACCTGGTCATATCCGTCATATCAAGGTCAGGATACAACAGTTTCCCCTCCTCTAAAATAATCTCTTCTACTCTCTCGTCTGCAGCCATGTTGAATGTATTTACTCAACCGTGCTCATTCGCTCGTCCAAAAAAAGATCCTGCATTTTCATAAATTAAGGGCCTTTTGCCTACCTATGCATTTCCGTTTGTCTTAATTTATCATAACTTTTATATTAAGACAACTAATTTGGGTTCTTAAAGCTTCAGCTAAGTTATTGCAAGATTCTTGCAGAAAAGTAGTTCGGCTGACGGCAGAGGTACTTTTCCAGATGAAGTTCCGAACGTAATCGGAAAAGGCCGCTTGTGTGCAGAATGGGCATCGACATTGAACGCTGTTTTACATTTTAAACATATCAATGATTAGTATACATGTTTTGTGTTATTTTCGCTTTATTTGGTCCAAACCTTGCTATATATCATTTGAATTATACCCTATGAACTTCAGTCCGTGCTTTGTTTATTTGTTATCACATTACGTAATTTGTATTCCATAAAACGAATGATTTGTGTTTTACTAATGGAATTACAAAAAATGTATATATATTATAAAGTCTTGTTAGATCAGCCCAACAAAGGGCGTCATATTCACACATAAAGTCTTGTTAGAGATATACTAATTTTTTTATGAAACACAATTCATAATGATAAGTAGGTACATGTAAATATCTGTTCATTTCATGATGGAAAATATATTGAAGGTATCCGTGTCTGCCTAAATTTTATTTTAACGATACACATCAACATCAGGACAAAATACTTTAATATTTGAAAAGACTATCTATTCTGGCTATTGTAGCTTGTTTGAATCCATTATATTTATCATTCAGAGCGTTAAGATAAGATTGATAAGCACCATCATAGTCACCACAGATCTGCTGACATATACCCAGAATCTCCCAGGATATAGCCTTATCCCGATAATAAATATGATGACCATCGTCGTACTTAACAAGTGTTTGAAGCTCACACAGAACACCATGTGTGTCATTGGTTCCATAGAGCCGTGAACGACTTAGGAAGAGTAGGAAGTTTAGAAACACTAATGGCGGAATGGTCAATTCACCTCCACTTATTTCTACGCAAGCATAACATTCCATGTATAACTCCTCAATCGATGTTTCAGGTCTATATTTATAATGATTAATGACATATGTTTTGATGATCATGTCATAAGTCATGCCTTGTTGTCTACATCCTAAGATAAAGTCGCGATCGAGATTCCACACATACATATATGGTTGTCTCTGAAGTTTCTCTTTTATACAACGAATTGTTTCTAAAGTTTTCTTGTAATTACCATTTCTGTATAAACAAACAGCAGAATAGACTTCATTTGAATACAATGATGTTTTTGTCCGACTAAAGATAGATTGACAAGTGTTAATAGACTGGTAACTTATTTTGTTTGCAGTGAGTCTTCGATTGCAGGAATCGCTATGAAAAACGAGAGATATGCTATGAAGTATGTAGTTTACTCTCAGTCTGATGATTGCCGCCATTACATCTGAGGTAGGTATCAGGCAGGAAGTATTCCAAAGTGTTTCAAATGGGTAATCTTTAGAAGGAAGACCTAATTCACTACATAAAGCTATCGACGCAACTCTCTGTAGTTCTCCTATTCTTGAATTATCGTCTTCATTTGTCGGCAAGAAATTGACAAGAAAAGGTTGATTTATCACTACAGATAATTTCCCATAGAATGATGAACAACGGAGAAAACACAAATATCCTTCATCATACAATGTACGTAACCTCAACATTAAATTCCTCTGGTGGATACCATATATTTTACCATAAAACATATTATGTTCTGGTATGAAGTAGCTAGGGCAGTAACCTACAGACATCCAGTTCATGATACGGCGGAAGACATTCCAGGTTTTCTCTATGAAATTCAATGGTGTCCAGTTGTAAGGATTTTCTAATATTTCACAAAATACCGCAGTTTTCATGAAGTATGAGCATAAAAGTTCACCAGTCTCTGGAATCTTCTTCAGTACTTCATTCAAAAATATTTTCATTAACCCATAACAGAGGAATTGACAGTGGTTCATCAAATGAATCAATTTCTTTTCAGCTAGAGAGAATGATATCCTCCATTCCAGATCTATTAATTCATTATGTGTTTGTTGTTTGCTGTAGATAGGAACGAAGAGACATCCGTCTTTACATATATCTGTAAGTACATCTAAAGAAGGCCAACCATAACGGATGGACCTATAGATAAATGATTCGGCCTGTGTCAACCAGATTTGGCTTTTCAGTGTGTAAGCGATGTCATTTTCCTGGCCATTTATGAACACACCAGTACTACATGGACCATGAATTCTTCTATTCCTGCTTGCCAGATGAGATTCTCTGGCAATTTTACTACTAAAATAGACACTTTTTCCTCTTACAACTAGACAGTTTTGATATTCTAATTTCCTATAATCATGTCTGATCAATCTTAACAATGCAAATCCCGGAGCGATGTTATCAGTTTCCATACAAAGTACAGTGGGAATGTCTGATGTATCAAATACATGACTCGATATGCCATGAAGGACTACAATGTTTCTGTCAATCTGCATAAAGTCAAAATCTGATGATTCAAAACTAAATCCCTCAGCCATACTTCCACTACATATATTTGTAAGAGGTAGCGATGTATCACATGACCAAATGGTATCAATGAGTTCATATGTCTGTTGTTTTATCTTCACTTTACATTTTGATCCTACAATGTCATTAACTATACTGTATAATCCTTTAGAAATAAGGCAATGTTCTTCCAGAGGATATGCCGAAGCCATTTTGAAATGTAACAATTTAACTTCCACTTTCCTTTCAAGTCTGAAGTACCCACTGACATATTATAAATACACTACACTCTTATCAGCTGTTTGTATAAGTATATATATGTCATTGTACTATAAATTGTTTATCTACTGAAATAAAGGGAAATCTGCCTATTCAAAACTACTGATGGTATTCTGATAAAACTTTGCGTGTAGTTAGTTGGATATATATACAAGAGATATATGAAGAGAAATTTCTAAGTCATCGGGAGTTCTCGCGAGATTTCAGCAGCGCCAACTGAGAGGTGATTGCAGAAACTGCGTTTTACAGCGTATTTCTATGTTGTATCTAAATTAGAATGGAAATAACGCTTATCCACTTCATAGATCACATAATTTGTATACATGTGACTCTTACCTTCATTTTCAATCGTTGATTGAAAGAGTTTTCAGTCAATTCATCTTCTTAATCAGATTTATATTGGCCTTTTTTATGAAAAAAATGTCACTATCACACATTACATGGATATAATAAAAAAAACTACTGATGGGAAAAACATAGTATGGGTAGAGATTGTAAGCTGAAGAATTCCCGATGCCTTTTATGTAAAGAAAGACGGGTGTCATCGCGCTTACAAAAGAAATATAAGCCCTGCAATATGGATTGCGTTAGCGCTAATATAGCGTCGTAAGGAAGAGTTATGTAACTTGACGTCATATATACGTACTAAAAATGAACGTCATTTATTTTGGAAGCTGTGCGTAAGATAATCTGTTCAGGAAAACGAGCGAGCCTCGTTTTCCTGATTAGATATTCCTATTCTAAACAAAAAGACCTGAAATACTTTTATATATTTATTGGCAATGTATGGCCACGGTGGATATGACAAATTTATGAATTAATATTATGACACATTATGAATCATATATTTATGAAATATTAAATTTGATTTATGCAAACGATTTTGAATATAACTTATTTAACTTAATATAATCATACATTATAAGTTATGTTATTTTACATTACACATAAAATCAATTGTCTCATAACACATATGACGTCATTGTTGGAATCAAGTTTTCGTTAGTTGAATGCCGTGCATGATGAAATCTATCATCGAACCAGAAACTTCAAATCCAAGAAAATTGACATTGTGTTCACAGCATCGCCGGTGAATGCCTTGCGAGCTGGAACGTATTGTACAAAATGTAATATTTCCTGCCTGATAATCCACATGTAGAATATATATTGAGTGGTTTTACGCTATCAGGAGAATTTTTCGCCAGATCAGGTTCACAATACCGCCGGTGAAAGCCATGCTTACTGGAACCCTTTGTACGGAAAAAGTATATGTATTTTCAGGATAGACGAAATCTTGCTTTTTTGTCCTTCACTTCGCTCTAATTTGGTACAACGGCTGCTCCAATTTTTAGTGGACATCTATTAGGGATTGGATCCACCGCGACGGGTTAAAGGGGAATGCTTCCTTCTATAAGGATATGCGATATATGGGTCTTCAGAACAACTATGGCGTCGATCAAGCTCACTGACTTCAAGGGTATTCAATACATCGAAGATGGACAGTTTCGTAGCCATAACTGAAAGATAAAAGAAATCTAACGCCAGATAATAACAATAGTTTTAATCAACTTCACTAGTAGCTGAATCCAAATTGTATTGTAAACGGAGGTGCTCAACCGGGTGGGAGGGTGGGAATTTTAATGGACAATCTAAAAAATACGTCTAGCCGGTAAAACGGCGTTAACAAAGTGATTGACCTCTAGGTTGGTTCGTGCCGGGGTTACTTGAAGAGGGGTCATGTAGAAAAAACTTAACTACGTACAGCTCCAAAATAACTATGAATATTGTAGACAAGCTCCTATATTCGAAATTATTTTGGAAGCTGTGCGTAAGATAATCTGTTCAGGAAAACGAGCGAGCCTCGTTTTTGTGTCGCCTGCGAAGCACAGCGACACTTAGGGATCACTTTGTCCGTTGTCCGTCTGTCCGTCCGTCCGTCTGTCTGTCTGTCTGTCCGTCTGTCTGTCACACTTGGGTGTCACACCCCATAACTTTTGATTGATAAGTGATAGGGCTTTGATATTTCACATGTGTATTCCTTGTGACAAGACCTTTCTACACATATCATAATTTTTGACCTCGTGACCTTGACCTAGATATTTGACCTACTTTTCAAAAAATCTAAGATTGGCTATATCTCTTTATTGGTAAGTGATAGGGCTTTGATATTTCACATGTGTAATCTATGTGACAAGATCTTTCTACGCATACCATAATTTTTGACCTTGTGACCTTGACCTAGATATTTGACCTACTTTTCACAAAATCTAAGATTGGCTATATCTTTTGATTGGTAAGTGATAGGGCTTTGATATTTCACATGTGTATTTCTTGTGACAAGACCTTTCAACACATATCATAATTTTTGACCTCGTGACATTGACCTAGATAGTTGACCTACTTTTTTAAAAAAAACCTAAGATTGGCTATATCTCCTGATTGGTAAGTGATAGGGCTTTGATATTTCACATGTGTAATCTTTGTGACATGACCTTTCTATACACACCATAATTTTTGACCTCGTGACCTTGACCTAGATATTTGACCTACTTTTCACAAAATCTAAGACTGGCTATATCTTTTGATTGGTAAGTGATAGGGCTTTGATATTTTACATGTGTATTCCTTGTGACGAGCCTTTTCTACACATACTATAATTTTTGACCTCGTGACCTTGATCTAGATATTTGACCTACTTTTAAAAAAATCAAAGATTGGCTTTATCTTTTGACTGGTAAGTGATAGGGCTTTGACATTTCTCTTGTGTATTCCTTGTGACAAGACCTTTCTACAGATACTATAATTTTGACCTCTTGACCTAGATATTTGACCTACTTAAAAAAACCTTTCTACACATACCATAATTGTTGACCTCGTGACCTTTACCTAGATATTTGACCTACTTTTCAAAAAGATAAGATTTGCCATATCTTTTGATTGGTAAGTGATAGGGCTTTGATATTTCATATGTGTATTCCTTGTGGCAAGGCCTTTCTATGCATATCATAACTTTCGATCTAATGACCTTGACTTAGATATTTGACCTGCTTTTAAACAAGTCTTAGATTGGCTGTTTCTTTCGATTGGTAAGTGATAGGGCTTTGATATTTCACACTTGTATTCCTTATGAAAAGACCTTTCTAAACATTCCATAATTTTTGACCTAGTGACCTTGCCCTTGATATTTTACCTACTTTCAATTAAAAAAAATCTGCTTCGCAGGCGACACAAGCATTCCTTCAATTGCTATTTTCCTGATTAGATATTCCTATTCTAAATAAAAAGACCTGAAATACTTTTATATATTTATTGGCAATGTATGGCCACGGTGGATATGACAAATTTATGAATTAATATTATGACACATTATGAATCATATATTTATGAAATATTAAATTTGATTTATGCAAACGATTTTGAATATAACTTATTTAACTTAATATAATCATACATTATAAGTTATGTTATTTTACATTACACATAAAATCAATTGTCTCATAACACATATGACGTCATTGTTGGAATCAAGTTTTCGTTAGTTGAATGCCGTGCATGATGAAATCTATCATCGAACCAGAAAGTTCAAATCCAAGAAAATTGACATTGTGTTCACAGCATCGCCGGTGAATGCCTTGCGAGCTGGATCGTAATGTACAAAATGTAATATTTCCTGCCTGATAATCCACATGTAGAATATATATTGAGTGGTTTTTACGCCACATGATCTATGATCACGCCAACATATTATATTAAGAATGTTGGGGAAAACCAATCAATAGATATTATGAAAATGTACCATGATCTTTTTGCCCTCTTTAGAATTCCATGTAATACGCTCAAAGTTTTTGCGTTATATTACTGGAGCCAAAATGCATCAGAAATATGTAAATGAAGAGGAGCCCGCCAAAAGTACGGAACACGCCCATAAGGCTGAACTTTAACCTATTCTGATTAATGAATTTTAATGGGTGGTCCAGAATTTATTGACAGGGTTGACCTTTGAATGCTCGATCGCTGGAGTGATTTTAGTTGGTATCAGTGTTATTTACAGCCCATTAAGAATTTTCTGTGAGAAGAACGATTCCCACCGCGGCCTGATTTAGAACAGGTGCCCAAACAGAGCAGACTAGTTAAATTTAGTGTTATGACATCAGGTCTAAATAATGGACAATTTGTTTATATTATTTAGGCTAGTTAATTACTCTCAATATTGAGTTATCGTTTGATTTAATGAAAAATTTTTGTTTGTGGTATGTGAACACCTGCAAATATGTTTTAACTTGAGCATTGTGTAACATATATATTCAATAAATATCTTGTTGTGGGTCATGTATTATTTTAGTTTTACTTTATGTGTAGGTACACATGTACTTAGTCATATTATATTATGATTTCATAATAATTCTTTCTAGATCTTACTATGTCATGTTTATTTCATTAGAGAATATTCCAGTATGTTCTTTGTTACATCATTATCATCACATGACTGTGATTTCTAGAATTTACTCTATTGCTAATCATTTGTAATGAGTCATTGTTCTAGAAGCTTCTGGTAAATTCATTTGTATTAAGTATATATACCTCTGAGGAACTGTGTTGAGGAGACATTCGTACACATTCGTAGACACGATTCATTCATCTATTCTGATATACTGGGACACTTTATTTGTTGAGACTTTAATCCATTTAACAACGTTTGGACACTGATCTTTCGAAGAACGTTTGTGATTACCGGAAACCATACATTCGATAGACTTTGTGGACCGTGACGGACACTTTGATCCGGACATTGTATTGTAAGTTGTAATCATTTCAAATATATATATTTTGTACATAATTAAACTTGTAAATTTATATTCTGTCTTTGTCTGATTTTTGCTGGCGTTTTGGGGTATTCTGACCCATAACAGAATTGGGGGCTCGTCCGGGATGAACCCGGGACCTCTCGCATTCTGACCCATAACAATCTATCCGTTAATATTGAAGCAAAGTGTAAGGCAAAAAAGATATCTAGGAAAGTAACTTTCGATTCTCACTCATTAAAAACTGAGCATATGACTACTAAAAAATAGTAACCTTTTTCTTCATGACCATTTGTTTTGGTTTTCAAGGTCAGGCAGTCAAACGTCATTAATTGATTTGTATATGTTGGTTTTGATCTACGTATGTTTCTCTTTATGTATTTGTTCGTTCGTTTGTTTATCTATTCAATTTGATAATTTCTATCTAAATTTATTAATAACGAACATACTTTCTTCATCTCTTTATCCAGTTTTGTTCGTTGTTTAGCTATTCATTTGTTCTTTCATCTATTCAACATGTTCAATTCTTTCATTTATCATTTCCTCATTTCTTCGAATTTATATACACTCAATACCTTCTTATACATGTATTATTGACCAGTACTATATAGCTTGTACCAATTTTTGGTGGCGTTTAAGGTAGTAAAATCAGGCTGGCGTATCAGTTTTTATCACATCTGTCCACTGTTTTTTTTTTTTTTTTGTTTTTTTTTTTTGTACGTTTGTTTGTTTGTTTGTTTTGTTTGTTTTTGTTTTTGTTTTTTGTTTTGTTTTGTTTTTGTTTTTGTTTTTTTTTTTGGTACATGTCATCTGTATAAACACACGTTAACGAATTTAATATGTTCGACATTGTATTTATTGTCCATGGGGTCAGTTTCACGATAATTAAAGAATTGTGGAACATTCGCGTTGCATATAATAAGAGATTTTCTCTTCCCAGTTCAGTATTGCCAAACAGCGCAAGTACTATTTTATGTTACGCACGTGTGCTTTAACAAAAATCTGACAAACTAAACAAAAAACAGACACAAATTTCTTTCCAACTCAACAGAGAACATCAAATCACACGTTCACTAATTGACAAAAATCTGACAAACTATTAAAACAAAAGACAGACACAAATGACAAATTTCTTTCCAAGTTCACAAAGATATACAAACATCAAATCACACGTTCACAAGTATACGTTACGCACGTATGCATTGACAAAAGGCTGACAAAATAAACAAAAGACAGACACAAATGACAAATTTCTTTTCAACGTCACAAACAGATACAAACATCAAATTACATGTTCACAAATATACGTTTTCTGTCAAACGTACTTATCCAATTAGGATTCTCAAAAGCTTGAATTATTGCAAACTTTTCAAACATAATTCAACATACACAAATATATACGTCATTCATCAAATTCATTGCAGATTATCAAAACATTGAATTCATTGCAGACTTTTCAAACACAATTCAACATACACAAATATACGTTTTCTGTCAAACGTAATTCATCAAATTAATTGCAGATTATCAAAACATTGAATTCATTGCAAATTTTTCAAACATAATTCAACATAAACAAATATACGTTTTCTGTCAAACGTAATTCGTCAAATTAATTGCGGATTATCAAAATAATGAATTGATTGCAAACTTCACAAACATAATTCAACATCAAATAACAAATACACATTTTCTGTCAAACTTATTGCAATCTCAAACTCTTTGTAGAGTTACAAATTGTAACACAAACAAAAATGTAACAAAAGCAAATAAATTGCTATGTTTCAAAGATCTATGATGATCAAATATTCATCTGCTGGCACATTGCAATGTTATTCAAACAGCACATTCACAAACATACATTATAAGTGTGCCAGTATTGCAACAATTCTGCAATATGTATCGTGCTTTACATCAATAATCATTATACGGTTATGGAATGCCTCTTTTTTGGACAAACCATTCCGGTGCTAACATTATCATCTTATCAATCAATGCACTGTATGTGCATTTTATTATACGTAGATTTTAATATACCAGGACGAAACAAGTAGAAATATCACAAATGTGAGAATGCCACTGCCAAATGTTGAACAGTATGGACAAACCTTGTGATATCATAATGAATCCCACAAACGTTGATATAACGATGACAAAACATATACAAATATCACAGATTAGAATGCCACTGTCAAATATTTCAACAGTATGGACAAACCAAGTGATACCATAGTAAGACACACATACATTGTATATTGATATAAATACATGTTTTGTTTTTGTTTGTTTGTTTGTTTGTTTTTTTATTTCCAATTCACTGTTAAATTGCTATTTTGTCGTTTAGTACGTCAATAAAGATAGCACATTGTAATTATTATTTTTTTTTTTAATGACAAAGTTTATTCACATTAAATCACTGTGTACACCTTGTTTTATACAAATAATACTTTCCAAATTATATGATAACATTAGATAATCTAGCTAACCGTAAGTGTCATTACATCTTAATCATCATCTTATTCATTATCATAATCAATGATTATTTTCATAGTTTTCAACTTGATAAACATTGAAAATCATCATCATCATCATCATCACTATCATTATTATCATTCTCTGCTTCACAGTCATAATGATCTCGAACATGACTGGGAGCTTCAATGTATGTCGCTCTTTATTGTTTTTTAAAGTAGGAATTTATTTTGTTATTTGTCTTCTACATTGATGTTTTGTTGTGTTATTTACAGGATTATCTTTTATGTAAAGAGTTTTTCTCATTATCTGTTCCTCATGCCTTTCTTCGTCGTTTGGTTATATAAAGCATATCTTATCTTATTTATCTTATAAAGGAAATGTGTATCTATCTCAGCTATGTAATTTTTATTCAAAATCTCTTGCGTCCTGAGTCTTGTAATACATATCACTGAAGGAATTCTTACCACTTGTGTATTCAATAGAGCAGTTGCATTTATTTTACTTCTTACTTTACTTCTACTTTTACCTCACCTCTACGCTTCAGTGGTCACTGTGGTTAGGGATTAGGCCGTGGTATTTAAAATTCGTTTTCCATCTTGGTGTTTAAAAAAAAAGACACCCTCTAGTTAGGCGAAAGCACACAAACATACAATTTTTGTATTGTTGTCAATGACATGTATTATTCTGAAATTTTATTTAAGGCACATATCCACTGTACAAGTCAGGGGAGACGGGAATGTGAGCTATTATGGCTAAGTCTTGGTTTAAATAGATCCATTTGAGCCGTTTTTCATTTCGAGTAATAAAGCCGTAGTGGAACTTTTTTTTCAGTATGACAGGATACCTTTAGCAATCTCGAATTAATTGTGAGTGTATGCTTTTTATCTGGTATTTTGTCTCGAAAGGTACCAGTCCGCACACGTTAAACAGAATATTTCACAGCCATGGCTTTACATTGTTCAATACACACCTGTCCTGAGGCGATCCAACTACAGTTACCTTTTAAAGCTGACCTGTCACTTTTTTACCATTTAAATGTGAAAGTATAATCATCAGACGGACGGACTTGCAGACGGAAAGATCATTTATTTATGTAGCAAAAATTACAATGCTTAATGTTTCTTCGAAATTTACATAAAATGTACCCCCGTAAGTTTTATGTCTAAGATATGAAATGTACCCGCAAAACGTCAGGGTAGGTCAGCTTTAAAAGTTAACTGTAGTCGTCAATACTCGAGACCAAGATTATGTAACCCCTAACCGCAGTGACCACTGAAGCGTAGAGGTGAGGTAAAAGTAGTGGTAAAGTAAACTAAATGCAACTGCTCTAATGTAACGTGCCTTTATTCGTGTGGTTTAGTATTATCTTAATTTTTCTTACTGTTATTATATGACTTTCGATTCGATTCTGATTGCTTATTGAATAAATACTGTTCAAATTAATTCTGTTCGGACCCTGGAATATCAGATATGTTTATATGTACATATATGTAAGGGAAGCGTATTTGCCTGTACTTTGTTTGTACATCATTATCGTTGATGAATTCGTAATATGTTCTTATCAATCATTCTTTTTTATCTTCTGTCGCATTATCGTTCATATTGCCTTATTGCAGTATTTGGCAGAACTTCTGTTCTTTTTTTTTTTTTGCATTAATAATCCACACTATTAATAGATTTTTCCTGTATTTTCATCTATGGCATCTATCTATTACCTCTTTAACTGTTTATTTATTTATTTATTTATTTATTTATTTATTTATTTATTCATTCATTTATTTATCTATTTATGAAGTCTATTAATTTATACATTAATTCTATTATTTTTAATTACTTTATCTAGTATTTTCAAGTTTTTATTAATTGATTGATTGATTGATTGATTGATTGATTGATTGATTGATTGATTGATTGATTGATTGATTGATTGATTGATCTATGTATTTGCTTATTTAACTTTTTACTCGTACATTCATTTAAATTCTTTCTTATAATATTTGAACCATTTATATTTGTATATACATGTAGCAATGTATGGCCGCGAATTATTAATATTCATCAATTTTAGTTATTTGTGTATTTTAATTTTTTTTTTTTTTTTTTTTTATTTCCTTTATTTATTTCTTTTTATCCTTTTTTTTTTAATTTCAATATCTTACTATTAAGTCACCTTTTATATGCCCAGATCAATATGATTAATTTGATAGTGATTTCTGCATCTCAATATTTGTGTGTATTTTATAGTTATATAAGAGGAGTTGGTTAATGTTGTATTGATAACCTTGTCTGGAAAGTTGGTACCAAGAAGGGTCGAGTCTGGGTCAAATCAACAGAGGGCATCTAATTGTCTAATAACGGGAGTGGAAGTAGGGGTTCTAAAAGGGGGTCTGTACTCCAGCGGATTCCACTCGTCTTTCTCATTGTTCCTGGACTTATCATGGGACAGGTGACGTGAAATCTTCAATAACGTATACATACCTGATTATTAAATGCCTTATCGATATATCGTCAAAGTGTAACTTTATAATTCCCTTATTTCTGGTGGTATAGAAATGGAAGAACTAAGAATGTTCCAAGTAAATTTAAATACAAAAAATGTATAAGTAAACGAATTAATTATAGAAGTACACATTTGTTGATACATGATAGTAATTGTTAGTGATCACGTCAAATGGGGAATTACAATTGCGATGAATAAATAGTTTAAACTGAATAAACAATAACAGTATGTATGACTGATATGAGGCACGAAATATGTATCATTCCTTTAATTACTTAAGCTACATGCAGGTTTCATATCAAATCGTTACTTAATTAGCAATCATGTATATATACTGACGAAGCTAATACATCCTGCTATGTAATTTATACTTCAAATTCATTGGCATCATTAAAAACAAGATAAATTTACTGCAAGGACGTGACAAAGATTTCAAAAAATCATTTCTGTCCTGAGTAATTCATATTTTGGGGGGATGGAAAGGCGCGTATTTTAGCAAAAGTGACGACAACTATTAAACGAATATGCGTTTGCTTTAAATCATTTTTTTTTTCTTATACGGATTCTAAAAAATATCAACAATGCACGTACATATTTTGGTGCCTCAAAGTCATACAAATGAAAGAAATGTAACGTGAAACTAACCGAGCTATTTATATTATAAACAATGAGATGGGCTCGCCTCTGAATTTACGCAGAGATGCTTGATTTTCCTAATGACTGTCTGTCACTAATATTCATTTAATAAACAATGATAACAAGTAATCAAATATATACATGAAATGATTGGAGTAACAATCAATAAACAATATATAAAGAACAGCAAATGCAAGTGACTCTGCACTGCGAGGCTAGTCACTGGAGGCTAACCTCCCAAAGGTATGTCAACACAGGCACGTCAACGAGTGACTCGCCTCCACTGGCTTACAATATTACTACAAGGCGCGACACCAGTGTGTGTCGCGTCAATCAAGGCGGTATGCCTTCAAGCCAGTAATATAACTTCAAGAAGGTAAATACAGCTCTATTCGGGCTACGGCCTTATTCAGGCCTTTACCTTACTTCGTACCTTTGAAGCTTTGAGAACTTAAGGTGATCGATTCAATCATCAAACGCAGAGTGTCAGAAATAAGATGTTCTCGGGTATTTATACTGTTGGATTAGTCCAACTGAGAAAAGGGACGGATAGGATAAGGACGATTCCATTTGTCTGAATCAACAAAACGTTTGTTTATATTATTCTATGTACAGAAAGCATTCTTGTGAGTTTGACAACGTATATTTTTGCTACACAACCCACGCCTCCGATGACATTCGTCCTCGAATGTATAATCACGTAAAGTAAAACAAATTAAACTAAAGAAAACATGTGATCCCTTTATATACATATATAAACAAATTGTAAAAAAAAGGCAAGTATATGGTGTATCTTCACCATGTAACAAATGTATAAAAAGAAGTAACATGATAAACACTCATATCAAAAACACTGCACTATGTGTGAACGCATGTCAGAGGAGTCACATATTGTAGAATTCCTCTACCTCGTGGATAATTTCCACAGCCCTTCCTCCTTCAGCGTACTTTGTGACTGTAATTGTCTTCTCTCTTTTCCTATACTTTTCACACTGTACTCCTACATCACATGTAGTAACACCATCTGACTGCGTTGACGCTGACTCAAATGGCACAACAGCTTGTGAACCAGTTTCTTCAAATTTTCTCTTGGATGTGACTTCACTTTGAGTTGTTTCTGGGGACCTACGGATAACCAATCTGCCAGAGGCTACAGGAGAAGGAGACGTATGTTTCCTATAGAGTCGTCCAGCAAGAACAGAACTGTCCTCTTGATCAGATTCCGATTCATCCGCGGAAGAATCATTATTCTCTATCAATGCTCCGGGATCCTGTTCCTTCCAATCAGACTCGTCTCCAGATTTTGATGCACACGCACTTGAAGATGCTGAAGGCGTTGCTGCCTGTACAGGTGTTTGACCCAGTGGAATCAGCTGTTGGTTTGTCGTCAGTCCCTTGTGAACTCGCTGAAAGTGTCGCTTCACATTACATGGCCTATTTGATGTGAAATCGCACACATCGCAACTGTATTCTGTCAGTGCACACAATGCTACATGCTCTTTAAATTTCTCCTCATTCGGACACACTGCTGAACACATTGGGCATCTCTTTGCACCAGTGACCTTTGTCGTCTTCGTGTTCACCATCTACAACAAATGTACAAATTATTAGTTCCCTGTCTCATAGTCTTTAAGCCACTGCGGTGGTCTTTTAGTTCTAAAAGGTCGGGATGAGACATGTTGTTCTTTGTCAGTATGTTCAGTGACATCGTTACTGTAATTGTCATCATTACCAGAGTCTACTGATTTTTCTATAGTCTGGTCTGCAGTATTTGTATTCAAGTCCAAACTGTCTTCCTCTAAAGATTCACCTATCAATGTCTGGGAACGCAAAGGTCGCATCCTGTCGACATGGATAACCTGGTCCATACCTTTCTTACCACAGTCTACTACATAGTTTATGTCAGACATTTTCTGCTTGACTGTGAAGGGACCCTTCCAGTAGGACGTGAACTTGGGTGACTTACCCTGTTGGACTCGAGGGAAAAAGACACATACTTTGTCTCCTGATGAGTATTTCTCCCAATGCAGTTTTCTATCATAGTAATGCTTTTGCCTCTGCATTGACTGAGCTGTATGTAACCTGACGTGGGAATGGGCGTTTTCCATTCTCTCTTGCAGTATCCAACACCATTTGTTTTGTGGTATTGCTTTGACAGATGAAGGCATCTCAAACATGACATCTAGAGGAGTACAAATCTCTCGTCCTAACATTAGGAAGTTTGGCGTTAACCCAGTTGTTTCATGTTCAGACGAGCGGTATGCCATCATCACATATTGCAACTGTTCGTCCCAGTCAGTGTGGTTCTCATTTACAAAGGCGCTTAACATGGCAGTGAGCGTGCGGTTGAAGCGCTCAACCATGCCATCTGACTGAGGGTGATATGGCGTAGTATGAGTCTTATTGATTCTCAGCAGCATACACATCTCCTGAAAGAGGTTACTTTCAAATTGACTTCCTTGGTCGGAATGTATGGCTGCTGGTACGCCAAACCTTGTCACCACCTGCTCAACTAGTGTCTTGGCGACAGTTCGAGCTTCCATGTTAGGCATGGGAAAACTCTCAGTCCACTTCGTAAAGTAGTCTGAAATTACGAGTATGTACTTGTTACCTGACTCTGTTAATGGGAGTTCCCCCAAGATATCTATGGCAATACGTTCCATTGGATAGCCTGTTTGTACAAGCTTCATTGGTGCACGTTTGGTTTTGTTCTCACCCTTTCTTTTGGTGCAAAACTCACAGCCGTTTACATATAGTCGGACATCACTTTGCATTTTAGGCCAATAATAACCTTGTCTGACCTTTTCTAACGTTTTCTTTATACCTAGATGTCCTGCCGTTTTCTCGTCATGACAATATCTCAGTACTACTCTTCTTTTACTGAGAGGTACCAGTGCTTGGTATTTTGTCATGTTTGCTTCAAAGTCCTCCCATTTACGATACAGTATGCCATCTAATTGACATAGTCTGTCGAACTGACTGTATAAGGACTTCAAGTAATAGCTTTCACTCTGCACTACCTTCGAATCAGGGCGGACCTTACTGTTTAGCCAACCTCTGACTTTAATTAGGTCCTTGTCCTCTGCTTGCATGTCTCTAAGTGAATTGGATGAGTGCGAGGAGGCACTGTAGACCTTGTTCGCTAAGGGATCTACATCGTCTTTGTCCCATTCTGTTATATATCCGCATTGGCGACATGGCACCCTACTCAATGCGTCAGCATTACAATGCTGTCTCCCAGGCCTGTGCTGGATTTCAAAGTCGAATTCCGACAATATCTCTAGCCACCTTGCTAACTGATTTTCTGGATTTTTAAATTGCATCAGCCAGCGTAAGGAGCTGTGATCAGTCCTTATTAGGAATTTCCTACCATACAGGTAGTGACGAAAGTGCTTCACAAAGTGAACTACTGCCAACAACTCTTTTCGAGTCACACAATACCTGCGTTCAGACTTTGACAGTGTCCTACTGGCAAACGCACACACTCTTTCAGTACCGTCAATATTCTGAGACAGAACAGCACCTATCGACTGATCGCTCGCATCAGTGTCTAAAATAAATGGATATGCAAAGTTTGGATTTGCCAATATAGGAGCTGAAGTGAGCGCTTCCTTTAAAATAAGAAACGCTTCCTGACAGGCTTGAGTCCAATCAAACCGAGTACCCATCTTTGTTAATTTGTGAAGAGGGCTAGCCAGTGATGCAAAGTTTGAAACAAACCTGCGATAGTAGCTACATAGACCAAGAAATGACCTTACTTCAGTGACATTACATGGTACTGGCCAATTTTGGATAACCTTTGTCTTATCACTGCTAGTAGCTATGCCATCTTCAGACACAACATGACCTAGATATTCGACCTCAGATGCAAACAGGTTACACTTCTTCGCTTTAAGTTTAAGACCTGCCTGTTGGAGTCGGTCAAACACTTGTGATAGGTTTGCTATCATTTCCTCAAAAGACTTTCCTAGGACTATAATATCATCAAGGTAGACTAAGCATGTCTCAAACTGTAGTCCCCTTAAGACAGACTCCATCAAGCGTTGGAATGTTGCCGGGGCATTGCAGAGCCCAAATGGCATTACTGAAAATTCATACAATCCCCTACGTGTAGCAAAGGCTGTCTTCTGCTTGTCAGTGTCATTGACCGCGACTTGCCAATAACCCATGCAAAGATCTAAGGTGGAAAACCATTTAGCACCCGAAAGATGGTCTAGTGACTCTTGAATGAGGGGTAAGGGATATGCATCCTTAATTGTTATGTCATTCAACCTTCTATAATCTACACAGAAGCGTGTAGAGCCATCTTTCTTTTTGGCAAGGACAATCGGGCATGACCATGGACTGTTAGATGGATGGATTACTTTCCTATCTAACATAGCCTCAATGTGTTTGTCTACCTCCGCATGCATATGCTCAGGCAACCTTCTAGCAGCCTGCTTTATCGGATGTGCATCACCTGTGTTGATAGTATGTTTTACAGACTCTGCTCGTCCAAGGTCAAAGTCATCCTTTGCAAACAAACCTTGGTACCTTAGTAGGAACTGCATGAAAACAGAGGATTGCTCCTCGTTTAGCCTTTGTGAAGTCTGCTCGTACAGTCGAGATAAGTGATCAGGTATCGTACCATTACTGAATGAATCACCGACTGGTGAATGTAAGACCTCGTGTATGGGAGTATACTGTGCTATGACAGTTCCCTTCTTTACTTTTTGGTCCTTTTCATGCAGATTCATAAGTCTTACAGGGACTTTGTCTGCCTTATCTGTCAACGTGCGTGCTGTCAATGCACGGTCAGACTTAGTAAATTTGTCAATAGGTTCGACCATACCAAGTCCTAGGTCTGTCATGACCTTTCCAGATGTTGTCTGTACAGGACACATAGTAATTACCTCGGAGTAGCTAGGTAAAATGAGGTCCGTCTCAAGGAACACTCTATAACATCCAATGTTACCAGCTATTTTCAAAGGGATGTCCTTCTTGTCAATAGTCATGCAACCTTTTACTGTATCTATCACACACCCATGTCCTTTCATAAAATCTAGACCAAGAATACCGTCTATACCAATGTCTGCTACTGCTACCTTTTGGTGTGTTGTCTTGCCATCTATGTCAATAGATAGTGTTGTAACCCCTTTGATAGAGAGCTGTGAACCGTCAGCAATCAGTATGTCTGACTCCATTTTGTCAAGAGGGAGATCACCAAGTATGTGCGGAGCAACAAGACATATAGTAGCTCCAGTATCAACCAACAAGTTGACTTCTTTGTCATTAATCTTAGCAGTCAGAAACATACCAGACTGACCTGTCAAATTAGTGCTACCCATAGAACTAGAGTTCGAGATAACATTGCTTGATCCAGCTTTCTTCTCTTGGCCTGACTCTTGTTGCTTAACTTGACCTTTAGGCCCACCATTTCCTTGCCCGGTTCTCCTTTTCTTTTGGGCATTGAGAAAGGCATAACACTTCTTTTTGATGTGCCCCTCTTTGTTACAGTAGTAACATCTCATATTTGTATTCCCTTGAGACTTGCTGTCTGAGCCGTTTCTTACATTACCTAGGGTTCTATTTGACTTTAACGACTGTATGTCGGCCCTAATATCAGTGAGAGCTTTGTTCGTCTCTTCAATAAACTTCAATACTGGGGAGAGTTCATTAGATACCTGACTCTCTGCTGCTCGCACAGAACCAGTGTCTGCGCGTCGTTTCTCGGCGCTATTGAAAGCATCTAACTCTACTGCTAAACAGACCGCCTCGTTCAAGTTTTTAGGCCTAGACTGTTTAATTCTTATTCGCATGTCTGAATTGTGTAGAGCTTCAATGAAATTCTCCATTGCAAGAGTCTCCCTAACATCTGACGGTGCCTTAGCATAGGCAAGGTTTGTTAAACTTCTTATATCCTGTCCTAATTCAGGAACAGATTCTGACGCCTTCTGACGTCTATCTTTTAATTGTGCCCTATATAAGTCCATCTGATTAGAAGGACTGTACCTATCCTCGAGTGCAGTACACAACTCTTTAAAATTTTTACGCGATTCTATCGGTAAATTCCCTAGTACTGCCTGGGCACCCCCTCGCAAGGCGACCGCTAAATAAAGACCCTTTTCGTCCTCACTCCACTCATTGAGTTGTGCGCAAATGTCAAAGTGTGACTTGAAATCTATCCACGATGACTTACCATCATACGTCGCCGGTTTGACGATGTTTTTCTTATATCTCGTATCAGCGACCGTAGTATTACCTGCACCTGCGCCTGGCAACGTTACTTGCCCAGTATTACTATTTGTGACTGGCGCGACATTTGCGTTCCCTAGTCCGTCATTACTACTTTGTCTTACATGGGAAGGTCTAGTACTACTGCTATGAGTACTTGTATTGACATTTTGAGCTATGTCATTTAATAGATCAGAAAATGACACTCTACGAGAGGTCGTCCTGTCCCTACGTCTCGTCACATTTGGTAAGACAATAGGGGTTGACTGTCGTGACAATTGGTACTGTATTGATGCTATGTCACTCTCCAGTCGTGTTATTTCATCCGTCAAGTCAGCAGCCGTAGCCATTATGTAAATAAAACTATGCAGAAAACCGAAATAAATGGCACGCGAATGCAGTCAATTACAATAAACAAGATTATTTACAATCAAAACAAATCAAGCAAGGGCCCACCGCTGCCTACCAAAATATGTAACGTGAAACTAACCGAGCTATTTATATTATAAACAATGAGATGGGCTCGCCTCTGAATTTACGCAGAGATGCTTGATTTTCCTAATGACTGTCTGTCACTAATATTCATTTAATAAACAATGATAACAAGTAATCAAATATATACATGAAATGATTGGAGTAACAATCAATAAACAATATATAAAGAACAGCAAATGCAAGTGACTCTGCACTGCGAGGCTAGTCACTGGAGGCTAACCTCCCAAAGGTATGTCAACACAGGCACGTCAACGAGTGACTCGCCTCCACTGGCTTACAATATTACTACAAGGCGCGACACCAGTGTGTGTCGCGTCAATCAAGGCGGTATGCCTTCAAGCCAGTAATATAACTTCAAGAAGGTAAATACAGCTCTATTCGGGCTACGGCCTTATTCAGGCCTTTACCTTACTTCGTACCTTTGAAGCTTTGAGAACTTAAGGTGATCGATTCAATCATCAAACGCAGAGTGTCAGAAATAAGATGTTCTCGGGTATTTATACTGTTGGATTAGTCCAACTGAGAAAAGGGACGGATAGGATAAGGACGATTCCATTTGTCTGAATCAACAAAACGTTTGTTTATATTATTCTATGTACAGAAAGCATTCTTGTGAGTTTGACAACGTATATTTTTGCTACAGAAACTATTGGAACGATACCACAGTATTAATTAGAACTGGTCCTCTTCAACCGCTCAGCTCAGTCTAGCTAGATTATATCCAACAAAGGCACAAATACAAACCAAAAAATAAAATTCCCAAGATATAATATCCAACATATAAGTAGTTCACTGTAAATACCAATATAGAACAACACAACTTAAAATTTTAATGGACAATCTAAAAACTACGTCTAGCCGGTAAAACGGCGTTAACAAAGTGATTGACCTCTAGGTTGGTTCGTGCCGGGGTTACTTGAAGAGGGGTCATGTAGAAAGTACAGCTCCAAAATAACTATGAATATTATTGAATTTAAAGACGTTTAACATTGTAGACAAGCTCCTATATTCGAAAATATCACAGGGTTGCACATAAGCGGTTGCTCGATTGCTCGTGCCGTATCAAAAATCGGTCGAGCAAGTCATTTCTGAATTCAGCTAGCCCGTAGGGCAAGTTGTTTTTCCGGTCAGTCTTTCTGTTTTTATCCGTAACATTTTGTTGTTTTTTTTTTTAAATAGTTTAGGTCATGAGAATGCATATGGAAATCATATGTATACACTGCTAAAAAATGAGGGAGCAAGGTTTCTACTTTCCACGGACAATACTTAGACATACGCAAATCTATCACAACGGCTATATTCGGTATCGTTCACGGACCAACGTCTATATAAAGAAGGAAATCATTATATAACGCGTCGATCGGACGTACAGTATAACCATGATAAAGTCATGGTCCCGACCTATAAGTAAGTGATACGTGGGCAAAATTTTGGGGATCCGTAAGTACGTGGTCAGTGGGTTATCAGTGAGTAGTACATTACGGCCTCCGCTCGGATTTGGTAGCAAGCAGACACGCCGTAGCAGTTGCTGTGTCTGGTCTGCGTTTGATGCCGCAGCCACCCTTAAAACTGTGCGACTTGCACTGACCCATTTGGTGTTCTTATTGATTTATTAATGCATGTAATCTTATTGATTTATTAATGCATGTAATTTATATATACATTTTTCTTTTCATCCATATAAACATGTTTACAGAAAAAAAAACTAACATTTTCAGGATAAACACCCTCTTTCACTCGCCACTCCATCCCTTGTACTCAACTTCCTTACTTTTGCCACTTCATTCCTACTACCGGAGAAAAATGTAGCGACCCACTGGCGTAGGACAAGGGGGGCAGGGGGGGGGGGGGGGGCACGTGCCCCCCCCCCCCCCCCACTTTTGAAAGTGGGGGGCATAAGTATGTTTGTGACCCCCCCCCCACTTTTTGACGAAATTTTTGGTCATTCAGATATAAAAAAACTGCAAAATACCTTTAACGCAAACTATATAGAATATCATTACATGTATATGTTAATGATAGAGGACACAGACAGTATTTTCTGATTAGTCAATGTTTTGCTTAAAAAAAATCCTGGCTCGCTACCGCTCACCAGCCACTTATTCATGTACTTAAAATTTAGAATTGCACCAGAAATGTTAAAATTTGTGCATACAGAACATGAAAACCCAAATATTTATTTTTTAATCTCTTCCTCCTCCCCCCCCCCCCCCTTTTTTTCTTTTTTTTTTTTTTTTTTGCTTGTTAGAAATTTTGGGATGTTGTGCCCCTCCACTTTTTCAAGCAGAGCTACGCCATTGCGACCCTAACAACCCCCCCCCCCCCCAAAGTGCATGTGCGTTGTCCATCTGTTTTGTTTGTTTGTTTGGGTTTTTTTGGTTTTGTTTACTGAATCTAGTTGCTTTTACGTTTGTACATGTATGAATGGTCATAGAAGACGACTACGCAGTTAAAGTCCATTGGACTTGTAATGATACTTTTTTGAAAGTCAACTTCAGGTTGTTGACATCATTTTTACCTATGTCGCTAATTCATTTGTCCGTCCGAGTTTCGGTACTAATTTGTTAAATGACAGTTCGCCGGTCGCGTTTCGAAATACTGGAAGCTGAGTCCTCATTCGCTCTCCACGACATTGTGATTTCCATGCCCCCAGTGTCATAAAAAAATGCTCGATACGCAACTGCATGTAAAATATGAAAGCCTTTTTATATACTTACCATTCAAAAATTATGCTTTTTTGCGGACAAACAGAAAGACTGACAAACAGAAAGACCAAAAACTATATACCCCCGAATATCCGATTGCAGGGGCATAAAACATAAATAATAACTAAAAACTAGATGGCTACTGTTGCAAGCAACAGACGGATTCCTCCTTTATTAGACCTTCCACGGAACTGAAGTGCTAAAATCCGAATAAAGAAGATGGAAAAAAGAATAGTTGCTTTAGTACCATATTAACTTCAGCAAATGAGTCAAAAGAGCTTATGTCTAATTTGGGACTCTTATTTATTTATCAACAAAATAGAAGAAAAAAAATAATAAATACCTTTCATGTTTACGAAAGCTTTAAACTCCATGCACAATCAATATCTAATCCTGTACAATGACTTTCTCAAAAGAGAATTGCAAAATGAATTTGCAATGAGATAATTTCTATTAATAGAAAATGACAACAACATGAAACTACTGATATGTAATGCTACTAAAAATAAAAAAGAAACAAACAGAGAACAAGAATAAAAGAGTTATCTATCTTACTATGTAAAGTTCAAATAAGAAGTACTACTTGTGTGAAGAATAAATAGTTAAGGACAAAATCCTGTGAATTCTACAAGAGTAAATGTTTGTTATGACCTTGAAAAAGTTAATTTGACCTTTAACCAAGGTCATGGATAAAAAATAAGCATTTGAAATTATTCTCATAGAGAGTCCTCTTAATCTAATCAAAGCTCAATATATTTTATCGACAAAAGTCTGTTGTGGCTTTGAAATCGAACAAATGACCTTGGCTCAAGGTCAAGGTGAAAGGACTTGATGTAAGGAATATTTGCGCCAAGTTTGAACTCTCAAGGTCAAATGGTCTTTGTTCTGTAGGCAAAAGTTTGTTGTGACCTTGAGAATCAAAATTTGACCTTGGGCCAAGGTCAAGGTGAAAGGGCTTGGCTCAATGATTGTATTTATGAAGTTTGAACTGTCAAGGTCAAATAGCCTTTGTTCTATAGGCAAAAGTTTGTTGTGACCTTGAGAATCATTATGTGACCTTGAAACTAGGTCATCATCAATGACTACCTATTAGTAGCCTACCATCCAAGTTTCAACTCAAAATCTCAAAAACTGTAGAAATTGGCACTGTGCCAATTTAAAGTTCAATTTTCAACTCAAAATAGCACGAAAACCGTAAATATTTTATCGAGCATGTAAGCGTATAAAATGTTGCAAATTTTTCAAAGATCAATATAAAACAAATTTCGTTCAAATCGTACGGTTAGTTTAGGAGTTATAAGGTTTTTAAGATTTTGCCTTTGATGACCTCTAGCGGGGGCATATATGAACTTTTCGACAAGAAAAAAAAATTTAAATGAAGATCTTCATTTGCTCTTTCTCATGACACTTTCCATTTTCTCCTATGATGCCGTACTTTGTTGTAAAGTCTCTGGAATGGTTTGGGGGTAAGAATAATAATAATAATAAGAACTAGATGGCTACTGTTGCAAGCAACAGACGGATTCCTCCTTTATTAGACCTTCCTCGGAACTGAAGTGTTAAAATCCGAATAAAGAAGATGAAAAAAAGAATAGTTGCTTTAGTACCTTATTCACTTCAGCAAATGAGTCAAAAGAGATTATGTCTAACTTGGGACTCTTATCTATTTATCGACAAAAAAGAAGAAAAATTCGATAAATACCTTTCAAGTTTAGGAAGGCTTTACACTCCTTGATCTATTCTATCCATTTTGAATCCTTTTAAATTACTATCCCAAAAAGAATTGCACAATGAATTAGCAATGAGAAAATTTCTATAAATAGAGAATGACGACAGCATGAAAGTACAGACAAGTAATGCTACTAAGATAAAAAAAGGAAACAGAGAACAATGATAAAAGAGTTATCTATCTTACTATGTAAAGTTCAAATAAGAAGTACTACTTGTGTGAAGAATAAATGTTTAAGAACAAAATCATATCAATCCTACAAGAGTAAATGTTTGTTATGACCTTGAAAAAGTTTATTTGACCTTGAACCAAGGTCATGGATGAAATATAAGCATTTTAGTTTATTCTCATCAAGATTCTTTTCATCTATTCAAAGCTCAATATTTTATCAATAAAAGTCTGTTGTGACCTTGAAATCGAACAAATGACCTTGGGTCAAGGTCAAGGTGAAAGGACTTGATGCAAAGAATTTTTACGTCAAGTTTGAACATTCAAAGTCAAATGGTCTTTGTTCTATAGGAAAAATTTTGTAGTGACCTTGAGAATGAGAATTTGACCTTGGGTCAAGGTAAAGGTGAAAGGGCTTGGATCAATGATTGTATTTATGAAGTTTGAACTGTCAAGGTCAAATAGTCTTTGTTCTGTAGGCAAAAGTTTGTTGTGACCTTGAGAATCATAATTTGACCTTGAAACTTTGTCATCATCAATGACTACCTATAAGTAACTTACCATCCAAGTTTCAACTCAAAATCTCAAAAACTGTAGAAATTGGCACCTTGCCAATTTAAAAGTCCATTTTCAACTCAAAATAACGCGAAAACCGTAAATATTTTATCGAGGATGTAAGCGTATAAAAGTTTGCAAATTTCCCAAAGAACAATATAAAACAAATTTCATTCAAATCGCACGGTTAGTTTAGGAGTTATAAGTGTTTAAAAATTTGACCTTTGATGACCTCTAGCGGGGGTATACGTGAACTTTTCGACGATAAAAATTTTTTACCTCTAGATCTTTATATTCTCTTTCACATGATACTTTTCGTTTTATCATAAGAAGTGGCACTTTTTTGTACAGTGACTGGAACGATCTGGGGGTAAGAATAATAATAATAAGAATAATAATAAGAACTAGATGGCTACTGTTGCAAGCAACAGACGGATTCCTCCTTTCTTAGACCTTCCTCGGAACTGAAGTGTTAAAATCCGAATAAAGAAGATGGAAAAAAGAAAAGTTGCTTAAGTACCTTTTTCACTTCAGCAAATGGATCAAAAGAGCTTATGTCTAATTTGGGACTCTTATTTATTTATCAACAAAATAGAAGAAAAAAAAATTAAGTACCTTTCATCTTTACGAAAGCTTTAAACTCCATGCTCTATGGATATCAAATCCTTTACAATTACTTTCTCAAAACAGAATTGCACAATGATTTTGCAATGAGATAATTTCTATTAATAGAAAATGACAACAGCATGAAAGTACAGATATGTAATGCTTCTAAGAAAAAAAAAAGAAACAGAGAACAAGAATAAAAGAGTTATCTTTCTTATACTATGTTAAGTTCAAATAAGAAGGGCTACTTGTGTGAGAATAACTAGTACAGGACAAAAAGTGTAAATTCTACAAGAGTAAATAATTGTTAAGACCTTGAGAATGATTATTTGGCCTTTCACCAATGTCATTGATGAAAGCTAAGTATTGTGATTATTCTCATCACAATTGATCTTAATCTGAGCAAAGCTCAATATCTAATCAACCAAAGTCAGTTGTATCCTTGAAATTAAACAAATGACCTTGGGTCAAGGTCATGATGAAAGAGTTTGATGAAAGGAATATTTGTGTAAAGTTTGAACTGTCAAGGTCAAACAGTCTATGTTTTATAGACTAAAGTTTGTTGTGACCTTGAAAATTGGAATTTGACCTTGGGTCAAGGTCAAGGTGAAAGAGGTGGGCCCAAGCATGATATGTATTAAGTATGAACTCTGAAGGTCAAATAGTCTTTGTTTTGTAGGGAAAAGTTGCTGTGACCTTGAGAATGAGAATTTGACCTTGGGTCAAGGTCAAAGTGAAAGAGCATGATTGAACATTATTTGTATGAAGTTTAAACTCTTAAGGTCAAATAGTCTTTGTTCTATAGGCAAAAGTTTGTCGTGACCTTGAGAATCAGAATTTGACCTTGGGTCAAGGTCAAGGTGAAAGGGCTTGGTTTAATGATATTATGTATGAAGTAGGAACTTTGAATGTCTAATAGTCCTTGTTCTATAGGCAAAAGTTTGTTGTGACCTTGAGAATCAAAATTTGACCTTGGGTCAAGGTCAAGGTGAAAGAGCTTGGTTTAATGATATTATGTATGAAGTTTGAACTCCGCAGGCCTAATAGTCTTTGTTCTATAGGCAAAAGTTTGTTGTGACCTTGAGAATCAAAATTTGACCTTGGGTCAAGGTCAATGTGAAAGAGCTTGGTTTAACGATATTATGTATCAAGTTTGAACTCTGAACGTCAAAGAGTCTTTGTTCTACAGGCAAAAGTTTGTTGTGACCTTGAGAATGAAAATTTGACCTTGAGAGTAGGTCAACATAAAATGACTACCTATAAGTAACCTATCATCAAAGTTTCAACTCAAAATCTCAAAAACTGTAGAAATTGGCACTGTGCCAATTTAAAGTTCCATTTTCAACTCGGAATAGCGCGAAAACCGTAAATATTTTATCGAGCATGTAAGCGTATAAAAGTTTACAAATTTCCCAAAGAACATTTTAAAACAAATTTCGTTCAAATCGTACGGTTAGTTTAGGAGTTATAAGAGTTTAAAGATTTGAACTTTGATGACCTCTAGCGGGGGCATAAGTGAACTTATCGACGACAAAATTTTTTTACCTCAAGATCTTTATATGCTCTTTCACATGATCCTATTCGTTTTATCATAAGAAGTGGTACTTTTTTGTACAGTCACTGGAACGATTTGGGGGTAAGAATAATAATAATAATAATAATAATAAGAATAATAATAAGAATAAAGAAAAGACAATACAATAACAGAAAGGATTCCGACGGAATAGTCGGAATCCTTAATAAAGAAAAGACAATACAATAACAGAAAGGATTCCGACGGAATAGTCGGAATCCTTAATAATAAGAATAAAGAAAAGACAATACAATAACAGAAAGGATTCCGACGGAAGTCGGAATCCTTAAAAATAAGAAACTGAGTATCAAGATCAGTTGGGGAAATTTTATACGATAAAATGAGGAATGCAAGCTTTTTATACGATCTGTCTTTTTATGTACCGTTCCATGTAAGAATCAGAAAATCCTTATATATGCTTGGCACATGCAATGTTATGAAACTTTACCAAAACTGGATAAGTTATTCACATTACAAGTACAAATAAATTCCTAAAGGGAAAAGGGTCAATTTTTTGTTAATTTTGAATAAATCGCAATTTCAAATTCACTGTAGAAGAAGTTTTTCCTTATGTTTTCTATAGAAATATACCCAACTTTGCTTTATTGTATAAAAAAAAGACAACACCATTTTACGAAAATTCTTTTAGAATGGTAAAGTTCGAGATCGATTCTACGACAATTAAAAATAAAATAGTATGAAAAATCATAAATGTGATCGTTTTCAGTAAAAAAAATATTCAACTTTTGTGTGCCGAATAGTACTAGAGTTATCGTTCTTAATGGAAGAGGGCGTTGTTACGAAGGTAAACAACAATATGGCGGCACCCTGTTCCCGCATGTGTTTTCTGCAAATCGGAGTGCAGTTTCTATATATTATGTCCTCTGGAAACGCAGAGGGTGAAATTATATGACTGTGATAAATCGATCTCATCGTATTTGAAGCAGCGTGTTGGTCTGAAATGTGGCACGGGAACGATTTCAATGCGGAAATATCTTCGGAGGGCAATCTCGTAAGAGTCGTTTGTTTACGGATGGGACATTTCATTTACAACAAAAATCTAACCGTTTGCCCAGGCTATAGGGAGAGACTTGGCATTTACTGTAGACAGCCATTAATGTGCCAATAACCAGGCCATACAGGGAAGATGAAGCCTTTCTAATCCGTAAACATTGACATGGCAGAGTATGATCGACTCTAGTCTATGAGAAGAGTGACTGTCCTGACTCCTATTGCCAGTAGGGACCGGTAAGATATAAATTCACAAAAACATGGTCGATATTTGATTTCTTCTTCTTCATAAGTCGACAATTATAAACTTTAACTTGCGCAAAAAAAATTTAATTATTTTATTCAGTGGCGGATTCAGGGGGATGCGTAGGGGGCTCCCTCCACGGCACTGACCAAAACTTTTCCAAATACAGGTATATTTTGGTCCATTTTCGGTACAAATTGGCAAAATTTGCTCCTTGACCCCCGGCAAAGGGGGCGCTGGATCCGCCACTGTTACATGTATTGGGGTGCTTTGATGATAACCCTATACAACTTCTAGTCATAGAATGTATATATATGCTCAGTAATTTACAAATTGTCTGTGAAAATCAAACTGATTTGTCCTTGAAGATGTGAAATCACCCATAATAAATCCACTTGGATACATTGTACTGATTTTATTTACAGGCCCATGTAGACAGTGGCATATGCATTAAGACGATAGATCTACATCTAAGTTGATAAATGCTGAGCGCAAATTACAGGTCAGTTAAAATTAATTTCCAGCACTATTCTGTAGTAGAGGTTAGCCTACAGAATAAATAGGAAACTGTATATGCCAGACTTAAACCTCATCATGTTCTAGGTAGATAATTTATTATACATGCAGTTACAGATGTACATAGATATGTACATGATGTGTCAGTACAACATGTACATGTAACAAATTACAATGATCTTTAATGAGCTTAGGTTATATTTACGTATTACAATAATACTGTATTATTTGTATATCTTGATTCAGATTTGAAAAAAAGATATGTATCATGGTATGCTATACTCTTGTAGTCAATGAAACAACTGTTGTCCTCACCAGGAATCAAAGTTAGGTCGCCGGCTTAAGAGCCAAAGGTTAATCTCCAATAAATTGCCAAGTTATCTGGGCCCTATATATGGCCACTACACCGGATGCTTCTGTACAACTTTCGTTAATATTTGACACATTGATGTATCATTATAACATACAGGTTTTGTCTAACAATTTTTGTCGGAGTAAAATATGAGTCTTGTCTGACAATTTTTGACGGTGTAATTGCCCTTGAACTTCGAAAATTCATGAAAATCTTGATTTCCAGGCATTTTCTATTCAAAGGTTTGATAGATTCAAATTATATTTGATATACAAGTGTATTGTGGTAATATACACGTCAAGTTTGAATATATGGTTCTGGTCCAACAACATGAACAAGTTTTGACACAATTATTGCCAAGACTACTTAAGAGGGAGGCTGCCAGCGGGGGCATTTGTGCCGCCCCTACGTATCTACTTTAACATCAGTTTGTGGATACTGTTTGAAATACATAAATAAAATTCAATGACAAATTATGCGCACTTATACACTGTCACTATGGTACGTGAAAAATGAGTAATAAAACACGAACGTCTGTTTCCTATATGGTTATTGGAAAGTGCATTACGAAATAGATTCAATTGTACTGCAGTGACTTCGTACTATACAAATGGTACTCTCAAAAGATCAATAAACCAAATATTTGGAAATGAATTGAAAAATTGGTTTTGAATATGTATTTTGGGTATTTGTCAGCTTAATGAATAATATAAAGTTGGCACCACCCTCAGGGGCAGATCCAGGATTTTAAGGGGGGGGGAGAGGGTTCCCCCAAATCCTAAAGGAGGCGAAGGGTCGGGGGGCCGTCCAGGGGGTTCTAGGGTCCGAAGCCCCCAAGACAAAATAATTTTTACACTTTTGAAACTTAAAACTCATCAATACTTTGATAGATTGTATGGAAAATAGCAATAATATTGACAGTGGTAGTCAGGACTATCAGATTTTAGAATATCCGGTAATGTATTCCTCACTTCAGCAATTTTAGTAGAGGCATACTGCGACCCTCATCCCCCTCCCCCCTAGATCCGCAAATGACCACATCTGTCAAAGGTGTGGAGAATGCTGATAATTGTTAATTGTGGGTATTGAGGGCAGGATCAAATTAAGATTATCCTTGCAATATGCTATTTAAAATGACCCAAAGAAATCAGAGGTGCATACATGTATACATTTAGGACCTGAAATTGTACAAGGGAGTTAATCAAATATATTGTAGAGTAATTCCTATGCTTGTCACATGTAAAATTATGTACAATCATGTATATCTACGGTAATATGAATGCCAAATGTTCATACCAGGTATTAATGTGTGATCACAATGCATGCTGGGAACAATTAAATTCTCATATAACACAAAGTGTGTACTATGTATTTCTTTAAATGGGTGTGGACATTTTCTCCTATTTAACTCTAAGTAATCTTGTGAGCACCAATGCTCAGAAAGTATAATTGATAGATACTTAATTCTTCTTCCATTACATTAATCATTCTCTGGTCTTGTATTTTATTTTTGCCCCTAATCCCCAGGGTCTTTGAAAATGAGAGTGTTACTAAGATTATCTAAAGCAAACAACCAATAGAGCTTCAGTCTCATCAGAGACTTCTGTTTGTGTCATACTATCATGGTAATTTTATGGCTTATTTTTTAGGAATCACAGATAAGCTATCTATCTCAACATTCAAACTGGAGTGAGGCTTCCAAAAATGTGTTACAGGAGAAAAACCTAGAGCATTCTAACAGCTGTTTCTCCATTTGAGTGACCAAAATATGTGCCCTCTTCGTTCCCAACTGAAAACAGAATGGACATCAGTATCTGGCAGAACACAAATGTACTACAAAAGGACAGCATTTACTGGAATTGATTGCTCCAAGACTGATTGCCTAAGGAGAACTGAATTCAACCCAACTTGTCCCAAGGGTCAAGATGACGTGATTGCACTATATAAAAATGTACCTAAATTCAGACAACAATACATGTATATTGCAAAGTCAACTTTTATCAGTTTTGGCCAATAGATACTCAAAGAATTATATTGATGAGCATCATCCCAACATTTCAAATTACAAATATAAATATCAAACTAAAAAACTGTCAAGTCACTGAGACTTCTGGACTTTTGTTTGAAACTGTGAAAAAAACTTCAAATCATGTTGCTTGTTATATTAATTGCCATCATTCAATAAATGTAAGTGCTTCTCTTACATATCTCATGTAATACATATATCTTTATATGCAAGAACTTTGATATCCTTCATCATGCATTGAAGTATATGTAATCTGATCTATTTGATTTGATGATATCTTTTTTGAGCTTGTTTTCAGTCAGACTGTATATGTATTTCATAGTTTGACCTTGAGGTTTGACATTGACCTTGAAAAATGTACATGTAATTAGGAGTTAATTTCTACTGTACAAATACTATATGGCATTTTACATTCAAACTTTGCATAGAGAAAGGAAATAAGAAGTTGACTTTTTTCAGGTATTGGCCGTGACCTGGCCATTTTTCCTTGACTTTGAAGATGCAATTTTGAATTTGACTTTACCATAGTCACGTACCGATAATATATTGCATATCATATTTAAACATTGCATGGAGATAGATCTAATCGAGTGGACGGGATTTCGGGCATTGACATTGAGATTTGACCTTGAACTTTGAATTAGACTATTTTGTACCAATATTACATGGATATGAAACCAAGAGTATTTTATTCTCCGATTTTAGATAGCATATGAAAATTAAACATGGAGGTAGAACATGATAATTGAGCTTGATTTCATGTATTGTCATTGACCTTGACAGTTTTAATATGAACTGGACATACGCCATTACTCAATGCAGTATGACTTTAAAACTTCTCATAGAGGTAGAAGATGATTAGTGGAACCAATTTCTGGTACTGAAGTTAACCTTGAGGATTGACCTTGTCCTTGAAGATATGATTTTGAATTTGACTTTTAAAAGTGTGTCAAAACTATGTAGATTCTCACTTTGAAACTTTGAATGGAGATATTATTATTGCACTCTGTTGCTTTCAAAACACTATCTGCTGAAAGAAATTCTGCCATTGCTACTGTCTTTAGCAGTGTCATGTTTCCCATTGTGATCTTTATGTTTCAAATGCTCAGTATACTATTACATGAAAAAATCATTTGAGATCCTATATATATATATCATTCAGTAGTCATATAAGATCATAGAATTTACATTTATGTGAAAGATACTTTTAAATTCGATCAGTTCCTTGATAATATGTGTTCATTTAGCAATAGTATTCACTAGTAAATACTGATGGAGGATGTGGAAGCAACTATTAGGGATCACTATGTTTTGTCTCTCTGTCTGTCAAATAGTCACACTTTCACATATTTTGATTAACCTAGCTTAATATTGAAAGACAACTGCAAATAAAGATCAAGGTTATTTTCAAGGTTCATTCACATATATTAATCAGAGGACATATCTATTCTTATACAAAAAATGTAAAAATGGTTGCTATGGTAACATTATTGAATGTATTTTCATCACATATTACAATACATAAGATAAATGATTACTACTTCTTTGCATTGTTCAAGTCCACCAATGTACCGGTGAAAACATTGTATTAAGTTACGAATTAATTTATCTTTTGGTTAAAATATGTACTATATTTTGTCTTGAATGATTCATTCCTTTTTGGTACTAACTTATGAAAATGATAAAGATTTCATTTTCATACTAATTCATTTAACTTTCATTTCCATTTTCCTTCTTATAGACCAAAATTAGCAATATTTTGTGTGAAAAAGACCAGCTAATTCTTACATGTCTTATTGTTTTATTTTGGTTGCTATGGTAACCATTTTCTAAATTTCGAATTTGATTTCATATCTTTCACGTAATTATACATGGAATCATTGAAGACTGATGAGAATATATATGTTTTTACATTTAATTAAATTATTTTTGCTAAAATGCTATAGTCAGTGTTGTAGCAACCATAAAATTATTGCTTATTTTGGTAAAAAATCAATTTTTTTGATTTTCTGTAATTTTCCTCCACGCAATTTTTCATACTATTTTATTGCTATTTTAAGTAGAGTAAAGTGCATTCTTTATCGTATATTACTTTAAATTGTGTAATCTTTTTGCCAATTTTTTAAAATACAACTTGAAAATTAGCATTTTTGATGAATTTCTGAAAAATCACAAAAATCGAAAATTGGCATTTTTCAGATTTCTATAATTTCCATGTTTTGTCACCAAATATCCAAAGGTTGTATATTTATATTAAACCAAGTTACATGCTTTACCATTAATGAAAGTTTTATATAAATTGATTATGATAACATTAAAAAGAATTACATTCAAAATGGCTGGATTTTGCTATTTTACTACTATGATAGAGAGCCCAGAGCTCAAGAAAAAGAAATCCCGTTTCCATGGTTACCGGACGTATAATAAAAAAATGAATAACATTTGTTTGCATTAGGGTAGAAGTCAATTAGGAATGTGAAGTTTCAACAAAATCCAGAACCTTGATGTGCCAAATTATTTTGATCCTTACATGGAACAGTACTTATAACTCTTAGTTCTGAATCATTAAAAGTGAGCACATGACTATATCCAAATCAGCTTCCTTGGAAGGCATATTTTGTGGAATTACTTTAAATTTTGTATTTTGGTCGCAGGGAATGTTTCATTTAAATTTATGCCGGATTAGTTTATTATCTCCGTTTCATGTAGATTCGATGCTCCTGAAGATGGCCTGATGACCGCGCAGTTCAGAATCCAGCGCCTCTGTCTCATAATTGTGAGTGTGTTGGGAATAAGGAAGATGGGAGGGGAAGTTTAATACTGATAATTCATAGGGACTCATGGATTTCTTCAATGAAAATTGTTCAATATTATTTGATATCTATGTAAACATTCTAGTACTGCATTATGTTGAGATATTTTATTTCAACGCCTGATATCAAGAAAATATATTTTCTGCAATCTATCGACTAGCATTGAAAAGAAAGTCAGAAGAAATACACGTTTTTGGCCTGATCGGAAATCAAAGATTGCCGTCAAGGGTTCTGATTGGCTGAAACATTTTCGACTTCTCCTTTTGAAACTATGCGCAGAATTTAACCAAACATCACATGAATCAAATAACTCAACGTACTCGACTAGGTTTGTGCTTTTGAGGCAATCGCAAATCAAAAATGACCGCCACAGGCTCGGATTGACTGACACATTCATGATTTCTCCTCTGAAAAAGTTGCGCCGGAAAATGATACAAATGTATTTCATTGAGTTGATTGGTGCAAGGTATGAAGTAGCCGTTTTTACGAATTGACATCATCTCAACAAAGTATAGAATTTATTATCCCTCTTTTGAAAGTCTCTCTCTCTCTCAAAATTGTAGACCCCCATCCTTATCCATTTTGGCTGGATCTGATTTTTAGGAGATCATCGTAGCATTAAATTTTGGCGTATTTCAGATTCAACATAACACATCAACGATTTTCATATCACCCATGATTTCTTTATTTCCGATAAATTCGTGTATTGATACTGTCTATATATCCTTTTGTGCAAGTCGAACATCTTGACGTTCTTCGCGCAATTACGCGACGTCATCGTAATTGTTCTATTTCGCGGGAAAAGTTACACAGAAACGCTGAATATGATGCGCACAAACAATAGGCAGATTTCGGTTGCAGATTCAAGGACTGTAAAGCTAATGTTCAGCGTCCATGATAGGAAGATTAAAAATTCAAAAATACATGTAAGTGCGAATTCTCGGAGGGTCGTTAAATTTGAGGTTTTGTCTATAGGATATGTTCTTACCAAAACCCAGTCACTCTCTTTCGAAATAAGCGTGAAATATTAGGTTGAGGCAAGATATTTCGGACTAGGAATAACAAAATTATACAATTTCCAGACAACAATTATATCTTGATTATAAACAGCGTAGGTTAAAATGATACATATACCAGCTTCTATTAAATCACTGGTTCCAATATACAATTTTCGCGCTAAAAATATGCGCGTCATTAGACTTTTAAAGTAGTTTACATAACTTTATCAACCAGACTTTCGTACAAAAATACATCTAGACCTGAAAATACATGAAAACTAGTTTTACCGTTTAATCGTGAATAAGTATCACAGTGGCGAATCACGTGATACGCAAATGATATGTTCCACGGGAATCCCCTTCGATTAAACCAAGTGAATACTGTTTAAATCTTCCTTATATGATTTTACTTTAGGCCTATCATATGGTCATTATCATAAATGATATGATGGTTATCTATTCTGGTCAAGAATAGACGTGTATTCCGAGAACACTTAAACAGAATTTTTTCAATGCTCACCACATGTTATGATATGGTGCACGGTCAGATACAAAATTTTCTGTTTAAGTGTTCTCCGAATATATGTCTTTTCTTGACCAGAATAAATTACCATCATATAATATACAATTATGGACTTTTTATGAGGTGAATATGATGTGATATTTTCTGAATTTGAAAATATTGACCGAGGCGACATTACCATCATATAATTGATAATAATGACTATAGGTCCATTCCCGCTACATCAAGCAAACTTACATGGATGATGCATCTGAGAATGCTTACTGCAATCCATTGTACGGATGTTGCATCTTACCCATGTTTCACGCTTGAGAGACCAGTTAAAGTAAAATTGGACAGTTTTTTTTCAGCCTATTATAGGTCTTAGATTATCCAATCTTGTGTCGATGATGCATCTGCAAATGCAAACTGCAATTCAGGGTACAGAGGCTGCATCTGACATAAATGGCAATATTGAGCAACTAGGTTAAGTAAAATTGGACTGCAATGCATGGTACAGATGCTAAAATGTACCTATATTTCACGCCTTGGCGACCAGGTTAGTAAAATGGGACAGGACCATTTCCGGCCTATTTTAACTCCTTGATCATTCTAACTTGTGTGGATGATGTGTCTGAGGATGCTTGCTGCAATGCATCGTACGAATGCTGCATCTCACCCATATTTCACATTTGCACGACCAGGTAAGGAAAACTTATACATCTTCATCTCCAGCATACTTTATACATGTATTTATCAACCAAACTTGTGTGAGTGATGCATCATGAGATACTTGGTGCAATGTAGGTACAGATGATGGTCATGTGACAATGTTGCCATCGAGGAGAGTACAGGGATCAACCTGGGCCGCGCCATTGCGCCATTTGCGCACAATTTTCGGAAATGGCGCAGTAAAGTTGTACAAGTGGGCCATTTGGGCACTCCTATTACGAGAATGGCGCATGCTTTGCCCATAACGTGCGTCAAGTCGATATATTCAACCCGAGATTAATCTACAATTTGATCTAAATGGGTCCTCTGGACCTTTTGACAATCAGACTAATCTTGTCCTGTAGGGGACCTTGCGACATGTCCTCCGCTCTGTATGCAAGTGTATGTGGGGTACCTGTAAAGTGCGAAACGAAACAAATCGAAACGAAACGAAACAGATCGAAACGAAACGAAACAGATCGAAACGAAACAATAAAACTTAAAGAAAATGAGAAAAAGAGGAAAAATCGCCGAGAACGAATATTTCAAAACAAGATCTTATTGAAGGGTGAGGGGGTACCACTCTCCTCCTCCCGCCCCCTACCCGTTGGGGGAGGGGGTCTTGGGCGGTCAAGACAAATGTTTAAACTTTAAAGTGTAAATTGGTTCAATAGTGAAGTTATTTGGGTTATTTCCTTTTTTAACCTTGAAAAAGAAATAGACCTGTTTATTTGAAAAACTAAGGTGAGCGAAGCGAGTCTGAAGTATATGAAAAAAGAATTGAAAATTGCGGCGAGCGGGAAAATTTTTAAGGTATATATAGATGAATTTCGTGGTAAATTTTGAAATTGAGATATGTACATGAACGCATAAAAGCAAGATTATTTATATTAAAATTAATTTCCTAATTTTTTTTTTGGTTACTGTTACTCCTAATCATCTGTCCCTCCTCTCGCCCCTTCTTATCTCCTCCCGCCCCCTTTCTCTCCTCTCCCTTTATCCCTGTCCACCCCCTCATTATTGCCTTCAACCGTTAGTTCTTGTGGCTAGAGGGTTTTTTAAACAATCAAAGTTGACGATTAAAACATAATATATACGATATATAGCACTATTGCATTTTAAAGGAGAGTGAATGGGATGAATAACCTCGTCATAGACGGAAAAATACTATTTATTTAGGGAGGAGTCTAGCGCAGAGGAAACGGAACTGTTCCGTTATGTGTATTTGAAAATTTCATCAGAAAAATGAGAACAATAAAAAACTGGGGGGGGGGGGGCACATTTCGTTTCAAAAAGGATAAGATTTTTTTTCCTGAAATGTGCCCCCACCCCGTTTTATGATCTCATTACGGTGTCATAGCGTGGTTTTCTATCCCCTCCCTTTTATTCCTCTTAAATACATGAATGGCATTTGACATTTACTTTTTTTAATTGTCAACTTTGACTCTTTCAAGAAACCCTCTCGGCACTAGTTACAAATGTAGAACTCCTGGATTAAGGCAATATTACATGCTGATCTTGTCTTGAAATATTCGTTCTCGGCGATTTTTCCTCTTTTTCTCATTTTCTTTAAGTTTTATGTTTTGTTTCGTTTCGTTTCGATCTCTTTCGTTTCGTTTCGTTTTGTTTCGTTTCGTTTCGATCTGTTTCGTTTCGTTTCGAATTGTTTCGTTTCGTTTCGATTTGTTTCGTTTTGTTTCGATTTGTTTCGTTTCGTTTCGTTTTTGTTTCGTTTCGCACTTTACAGGGACCCGTGTATGTGGTGTGGGGAGGGTGTATTGAATTGTACTGCATCATTTACTAATGGATGGACCGTATTTACAAGGGTCTTTAACATCCCACCACAAGAGATACACCTCAGCCATGGGCCCCTCATGAGAAAATTCCAGTGTAATCCCTGTGAGTATTGTCATATCATCTCTGATAACACTTTGTTTCATTGATATTTGTTTATCTCTCGTGTGAATAAGAAAGCCGATTAGTATCACAGAAAAGAATTAATTTAATTAACTCGTAAATACGAGAAAAAAAATCATGTAATGTCTTTTTAAATGATAATAATTTCAAAATTCGTAATAACGAGATAAATCTCGTAATAACCAGATGAATGTTGTTCAATCTAAGGCAGAAAAGGGCAGCATGAAATGCAGTTGCCCTACCTAAGAGACCTGGTCAATGGAAATTTAATACATATATAAGAGATTATCCTTTTATACGCAATGGATGCATTGCGAAGGAAACTATATATAGTTCATCATTCGAAAAGAATGACAGTCTGTTGGTGTGTATACAACTCGTCAACTGACAATCCGCTCAATTCGGCGCAGATTCTAATGTCGGGAAGATTAATAACTTCCTGTCACCATTTCTCTCTCAACAATTGTGTTGACAGACAGGAACATGCTTAGTATGTCGTAATTACGACTTAGCTATCTCGTAATTACGACTTAGTAAGTCGTAATTACGACTTAGTTATCTCGTAATTACGACTTAACTATCTCGTAATTACGACTTACTTATCTCGTAATTACGACTTAACTATCTCGTAATTAAGACTAAGAATCTCGTAATTACGACATAGCTATCTCGTAATTACGACTTAGTAAGTCGTAATTACGACTTAGTTATCTCGTAATTACGACTTAACTATCTCGTAATTACGACTTATACTTATCTCGTAATTACGACTTAACTATCTAGTAATTACGACTAAGTTATCTCGTAATTACGACTTAGTATGTCGTTATTACGACTTAGCTATGTCGTAATTACGACTTAACTATCTCGTAATTACGACTTTACTATGTCGTAATTTCGACATAAAATTATTGCCTCTAAAGTGATTTTTTGACGCATTTTTACGTCTTTTTGAAGTTTTCCAAAAATTATCAATACTGTATTATTTCTTTTATCTATTGAACTCTTTTCACATATTGATAGCTGTATAGTTATACAACGCTTTTTATGAGATTTATTTTAAGAGTTTTCTTGATTTTTTAATTTATTAAAGAAAGGGGGTGGATTGATCATTCCCATGGATATTTATCTTCTTTTAAAATTCTTCTTCTTCATCAAGGTGGATAGGGTTGTCGAATGAGCGATATAGGCATACTTGGGCCTCCTGTTCTTCCTTCCATCCCTGGATCTCCTTAGCTGCAGTCATGGTTCATGTTGGCCTTGGTCATAATGGAAATTATAGCAAACTAAGTCGTAATTAAGAGATAACTTAGTCGTAATAACGAGATAATTAAGTCGTAATTACGACATAGCTAAGTCGAAATTACGAGATAGTTAAATCGTAATTACGACATATAATGTCGTAATTACGACATACCAAGTCGTAATTACGAGATAGTTAAGTCGTATTACGACATACTAAGTCGTAATTACGAGATAACTAAGTCGTAATTACGAGATAGGTAAGTCGTAATTACGACATACTAAGTCGTAATTACGACTTAAAAATTTCACTAAGGTTGGCACTAGTCGGCTTCCGTAATTTCCAAATCAAATGTGGATTATAATTAAATGTTACGCACATGGATAAAATCGTCGTCTGTGTCCATTCTACCGGTAGAGCTTTACCATTAACAGACGGTTGTTGGCCGACGAAATACGTCCGAACGAAACGCGACGAAACTCGCCAAACATAAGGGGTCGTGTATAAAACAAAATGATGTTATCTTTCAAAAACTTAAATAAAACTATATTGAGACGAATAAATATAAGTATGCATGTATTTATTTGTGTTTTTTTTTTATAACTGAATGCAGTACTAATAGAATTTTTGTTTAAATTTTGAAAAGATATATCATGATTTTTATACACGACCCCTTATGTTTGGTGAGTTTCGTTCGGACGTACTTCGTCGGCCAACAACCGTCTGTTATTGGTAAAGCTCTACTACGACGGTTTTGCGCACGGTACCATTTACCCACAGGAGCTCGGCGCCAACAACTCTGAATTATATACGCCCATTCTCCACAGTACTTTCACTTTAAAGAAGGAGGATGCGATTGTGGATCCATGACATCGAGCTCCTGTGAATTTACCGATCCTTTCCGGGTATTCGTATTGGGGAAGAATCCAGATTGTAACCATTCTGTAAGATGGTCCATCATATTCCGTGTAAACAGGACAATATGATTCCAAAATATAAAAAAATATCAGGGATTAAACCATATTGTAAGTTAGACTGATCTTCTAAATATGAAAAGAGTCTTACTAAAGATATCTGTTTTGGTAAGTGATCGTTATCCATTTGGCAAAATTAATGTCTTTCTGCCTATTTCTGATTCGATTGGGAGAACATTGAAAATAAAGGATTCACATATGTCGGATCTACATCGAGGTGGTACATGTAGATCTAGCGCGTTTTACACACAAAGTGTTGAAAAACATTCAATTTCCTGGAATCTCGTGCAGAATAGCCATTCCATAACTCGCAACCATAAAGAACACTTGGTAGATTTACAGTTTTGTGTAGTAAGTGTGAAATGGTCATTGGGTTAAGGTGATCCTAGATCGGCTAACGAGGATCAGAAATTGGACTATGGTAACTAAAGCTTGTGGCAAAGTCCATAGGTTTAATGCAAGAGTATTTGCCTCATTATACATTTTTTTGTATTCGAGTGCATTAATAAAATGGTTGTGTACAAAAAAAACGTAGCACACAATTATCTATGTAAAGAGCAGATGACCCTCCAAAGTCGGTGCCGATTTAATGTACGGAACTGGCGTAAAGACTTGCGGACGGATGGACTATCCTGAGTGCAAAACTCTACAGCTATTTCAAAGAATTCGATTCGTTTTGCTTCGTTTGTATTCGAACGTTACAAGTAGTTATATATAAGTCGTAATGGTTCGTTCAAAGCGTTTATGCTTCGTTTTAATCAATCGTAATAATTCGCATCTATTCGTCATAAAATTGCTTCCGAATTCGCTACGAAACGCAGACATTTGCTTGTTCGCAAAACTTCGCAATGATGGTCATCTTTGCGCCCTCAATAAATCATAAACTGATATGTAATCATAAACTTTCGTATGATAATACAAGGAATACACATGAAAAATATGGTAGCCCTATCACTTTACAAACTTACATATACCCATTTATTGAAAGCGTGAAGCCGGATGGATGGACAGACAGACTGACAATACAAACGCAATGAAGCACTGTTGGTCAGTAGACCGGGGCATAATTTTTAATGTCTTGTAATGTATAACTGCCTATACATCTAGGGTGAGACAAACAACTTAGGCACGTTCCATTTGATATTCGGGGGGGGGGGGGGGGGGGGGCTTGGAATTTTTTTCGAAAAAATAATTTTGCTCTCAATTTTGATGAAAAAATATTTTCTTATGGTGCGACAGAAAAAAATAATCTTGCTCTTACAAATAATCTGTATTTGAAGAATAACAATAAAATTTCGCTAACATTCTTGAAAATATTCCGGCTTGTTTCGCTCGCCGCAGTTTTCAATTTGTATCAAAGCATTATTTACTAATGGCAAAGTTCATATGTTTGAAGATATCAAAAGTTAAACATGTATGTAAATGAAAAAGCGCTTCCTATAAATCAAAATATTATTAATATTTATGTATTTATCATTAATACATGCTTTATTTATCCTAAAGAGGGGGCGGACAGGGGGTTACCTCTTCCCCCCTTACCTCCTCCCTCCCCCTCCCTTTCACCCTTCCCTTACCCCTCCCCCCTCTCCAACCCCCTTTCCTTCCTCCTCCGCCCCTTTCCTTCCTCCCCCTCTCTCCCCTTTCTCACCCTTTCCTCCCTCCTCTCTCCCTGACCTCCCGCCCCCTTCCTCCCCCTCCCTTTCACCCTCAAAGAGTCTAATTTTATGTTCTTGTAAGCTTGGAAGCCTAGAGAACTTCAGTTATTCACCAATTTACAATTCTACAATAAATTTTTTTCTAGAAGACCTCAGATCCTCTTTATTTATATTACATGTACCTTATGTACTTATATAAAAAATATTGAGAATTGTATAGTAAAAATATTTTATCTCTCTGTTTGGTTTAAACAGTATTTATCAGTGGCGGATTCAGCCGGGGGCGGCAGTGCCCAACGAAGGGGCACTTATGATATGCTTTAAAGCATTAAACTACTGTTTCCTAAAAAAATATATGAAACTAGATGGCTACTGTTGCAAGCAACAGACGGATTCCTCCTTTATTAGACCTTCCTCGGAACTGAAGTGTTAAAATCCGAATAAAGAAGATGGAAAAAAGAATAGTTGCTTTTGTACCTAATTCACTTCAGCAAATAAGGCAAAGGAGCTTATGTCTAATTTGGGACTCTTATTTATTTATCGACAAAATAGAAGAAAAAGATGATAAATACCTTTCAAGTTTAGGAAGGCTTTAAACTCCTAGATCTATTTTATCCATTTTGATTCCTTTGAAATTACTATCCCAAAAAGAATTGCACAATGAATTAGCAATGAGAAAATTTCTATAAATAGAGAATGACAACAGCATGAAAGTACAGACAAGTAATGCTACTAAGATAAAAAAGGAAACATAGAACAAGAATAAAAGAGTTATCTATCTTACTATGTAAAGTTCAAATAAGAAGTACTACTTGTGTGAAGAATAAATATTTAAGAACAAAATTCTCTCAATCCTACAAGAATAAATGTTTGTTATGACCTTGAAAAAGTTTATTTGACCTTGAACCAAGGTCATGGATGAAAGATAAGCATTTTAGTTTATTCTCATCAAAATTCCTTTTCATCTATTCAAAGCTCAATATTTTATCAACAAAAGTCTGTTTTGACCTTGAAATCGAACAAATGACCTTGGGTCAAGGTCAAGGTGAAAGGACTTGATAAAAGGAATATTTGCGTCAAGTTTGAACTCTCAAGGTCAAATGGTCTTTGTTCTATAGGCAAAAGTTTGTTGTGACCTTGAGAATGAGAATTTGACCTTGGGTCAAGGTCAAGGTGAAATGGCTTGGATCATTGATTGTATTTATGAAGTTTGAACTGTCAAGGTCAAATAGTCTTTGTTCTATAGGCAAAAGTTTGTTGCGACCTTGAGAATCATAATTTGACCTTGAAACTAGGTCATCATCAATGACTACCTATAAGTAACCTACCATCCAAGTTTCAACTCAAAATCTCAAAAACTGTAGAAATTGGCACTGTGCCAATTTAAAGTTTCATTTTCAACTTGGAATAGCGCGAAAACCGTAAATATTTTATCGAGCATGTAAGCGTATAAAAGTTTGCAAATTTCCCAAAGAACAATATAAAACAAATTTCATTCAAATTGCACGGTTAGTTTAGGAGTTATTAGGATTTAAATATTTTACTTTTGATGACCTCTAGCGGGGGCATATGTGAAATTTTCGACAAGAAAAAAAATTCAAATGAAGATCTTTATTTGTTCTTTCACATGATACTTTCCATTTTATCATATGATGCGGTACTTTGTTGTAACGTCTCTGGATTGGTTTGGGGGTAAGAATAATAATAATAACTAGATGGCTACTGTTGCAAGCAACAGACGGATTCCTCCTTTATTTGACCTTCCTCGGAACTGAAATGTTAAAATCCGAATAAAGAAGATGAAAAAAGAATAGTTGCTTTAGTACCTTATTCACTTAAGGAAATCAGTCAAAAGAGCTTATGTCTAACTTGGGACTCTTACCTATTTATCGACAAAACAGAAGAAAAAGACGATAAATACCTTTAAAGTTTAGGAAGGCTTTAAACTCCTAGATCTATTCTATCCATTTTGAATCCTGTTAAATAAATATCCCAAAAAGAATTGCACAATGAATTAGCAATGAGAAAATTTCTATAAATAGAGAATGACAACAGCATGAAAGTACAGACAAGTAATGCTACTAAGATAAAAAAAAAGGAAACAGAGAACAAGAATAAAAGAGTTATCTATCTTACTATGTAAAGTTCAAATAAGAAGTACTACTTGTGTAAAGAATAAATATTTAAGAACAAAATCCTATCAATCCTACAAGAGTAAATGTTTGTTATGACCTTGAAAAAGTTTATTTGACCTTGAACCAAGGTCATGGATGGAAGATAAGCATTTGAGTTTATCCTCATCAAGATTTCTTTTCATCTATTCAAAGCTCAATATTTTATCAACAAAAGTCTGTTGTGACCTTGAAATCGAACAAATGACCTTGGGTCAAGGTCAAGGTGAAAGGACTTGATGCAAGGAATATTTGCACCAAGTTTGAACTCTCAAGGTCAAATGGTCTTTGTTTTATAGGAAAAATTTTGTTGTGACCTTGAGAATGAGAATTTGACCTTAGGTCAAGGTCAAGATGAAAGGGCTTGGATCAATGATTGTATTTATGAAGTTTGAAGTGTCAAGGTCAAATAGTCTTTGTTCTATAGGCAAAAGTTTGTTGTGACCTTGAAAATCATAATTTGACCTTGAAACTAGGTCATCATCAATGACTACCTATAAGTAACCTACCATCCAAGTTTCAACTCAAAATCTCAAAAACTGTAGAAATTGGCACTGTGCCAATTTAAAGTTCCATTTTCAACTCAAAATAGCGCGAAAACCGTAAATATTTTATCGAGCATGTAAGCGTATAAAAGTTTGGAAATTTCCCAAAGAGCAATATAAAACAAATTTCATTCAAATCGCACGGTTAGTTTAGGAGTTATAAGGTTTTAAAGATTTTGCCTTTGATGACCTCTAGCGGGGGCATTTATGAACTTTTCAACAAGAAAAAAAATTTAAATTAAGATCTTTATTTGCTCTTTCACATGATACTTTCCATTTTATCATATGATGTGGTACTTTGTTGTAACGTCTCTGGATTGGTTTGGGGGTAAGAATAATAATAATAACTAGATGGCTACTGTTGCAAGCAACAGACGGATTCCTCCTTTATAAGACCTTCCTCGGAACTGAAATGTTAAAGTCCGAAAAAAAGAAGATGGAAAAAAAATAGTTGCTTTAGTACCTTATTCACTTCAGCAAATGAGTCGAAAGAGGTTATGTCTAATTTGGGACTCTTGTTATATTTATCAACAAAATAGAAGAAAACAATAATAAATACCTTTTATGAGTTGGTGTTCCTTGTCCCTTTTGCGTCTCTTTCTGTGGGTATCTGTTCTGTGTTTTTTGCATGGGTGTTTGGGGATTTTGCTGTGGGTGCTGCAACCTAGTGTTGTTGGAGATCCCCTCCTTTCTTTTATTTTTACGAAAGCTTTAAACTCCATGCTCTATCAATATCAGATCCTTTACAATTACTTTCTCAAAACAGAATTGCACAATGATTTTGCAATGAGATAATTTCTATTAATAGAAAATGACAACAACATGAAAGGACAGATCTGTAATGCTACTAAGAAAAAAAAAAGAAAGAGAACAGAGAATAAGAATAAAAGAGTTATCTTTCTTATACTATGTTAAGTTCAAATAAGAAGGACTACTTGTGTGAAGAATAAATAGTATAGGACAAAAAGTGTAAATTCTACAAGAGTAAATGATTGTTAAGACCTTGACAATGATTATTTTGCCTTTAACCAATGTCATGAATGAAAGCTAAGTACTGTGATTATTCTCATCACGATTGATCTTAATCTGAGCAAAGCTCAATATCTTATCAACCAAAGTCAGTTGTGACCTTGAAATCAAACTTATGACCGTTGGTGAAGGTCATGATGAAAGAGTTTGATGCAAGGAATATTTGTGTAAAGTTTCTTGAACTCTCAAGGTCATACAGTCTTTGTTTTATAGACTTAAGTTTGCTGTGACCTTGAAAATCAGAATTTGACCTTGGGTCAAGGTCAAGGTGAAAGAGCTGGACCCAAGCATGATATGTATAAAGTATGAACTCTGAAGGTCAAATAGTCTTTGTTTTGTAGGGAAAAGTTGCTGTGACCTTGAGAATGAGAATTTGACCTTGGGTCAAGGTCAAAGTGAAAGAGCATGACTGAACAATTATTTGTATGAAGTTTAAACTCTGAAGGTCAAATAGTCTTTGTTCTATAGGCAAAAGTTTGTTGTCACCTTGAGAATCAGAATTTGACCTTGGGCCAAGGTCAAGTTGAAAGAGCTTGGTTTAATGATATTATGTATGAAGTTTGATCTCTGCAGGTCTTATAGTGTTTGTTCTATAGGAAAAAGATTGTTGTGACCTTGAGAGTCACAATGTGACCTTGGGTCAAGGTCAAGGTGAAAGAGCTTGGTTCAATGATATTATGTATGAAGTTTGAACTTTGAATGTCTAATAGTCTTTGTTCTATAGGCAAAAGTTTGTTGTGACCTTGAGAATCAGAATTTGACCCTGGGCCAAGGTCAAGGTGAAAGAGCTTGGTTTAATGATATTATGTATGAAGTTTGAACTCTGCAGGTCTTATAGTCTTTGTTCTATAGGCAAACGTTTTTTGTGACCTTGAGAGTCAAAATTTGACCTTCGGTTAAGGTCAATGTGAAAGAGCTTGGTTTAAACGATAGTATGTATGAAGTTTGAACTCTGAAGGTCAAATAGTCTTTGTTCTACAGGCAAAAGTTTGTTGTGACCTTGAGAATGAAAATTTGACCTTGAAAGTAGGTCAACATTAAATGACCACCTATAAGTAACCTAGTATTCAAGTTTCAACTCAAAATCTCAAAAACTGTAGAAATTGGCACTGTGCCAATTTAAAGTTCCATTTTCAACTCGGAATAGCGCGAAAACCGTAAATATTTTATCGAGCATGTAAGCGTATAAAAGTTTACAAATTTCCCAAAGAACATTTTAAAACAAATTTCTTTCAAATCGTACAGTTAGTTTAGGAGTTATAAGTGTTTAAAGATTTGACCTTTGATGTCCACTAGCGGGGGCATACGTGAACTTTTCGACGACAAAATTTTTTTACCTCTAGATCTTTATATGCTCTTTCATATGATACTTTTTGTTTTATCATAAGAAGCGACACTTTTTTGTACAGTGACTGGAACAATCTGGGGGTAAGAATAATAATAATAATAATAATAATAATAAGAATAATAATAAGAATAAAGAAAAGACAATACAATAACAGAAAGGATTCCGACGGAATAGTCGGAATCCTTAACTAGATGGCTACTGTTGCAAGCAACAGACGGATTCCTCCTTTATTAGACCTTCCTCGGAATTGAAGTGTTAAAATCCGAATAAAGAAGATGGAAAAAAGAATAGTCGCTTAAGTATCTTATTCACTTCAGTAAATGAGTCAAAAGAGCTTATGTCTAATTTGGGACTCTTATTTGTTTATGAACAAAATAGAAGGAAAAAATATTAAATACCTTTCATGTTTACGAAAGATATAAACTCCATGTTCTATCAATATCAAATCCTTTACAATTACTTTCTCAAAACAGAATTGCACAATGATTTCGCAATGAGATAATTTCTATAAATAGAAAATGACAACAACATGAAACTACTGATCTGTAATGCTACTAAGAATAAAAATGAAAGAAACAGAGAACAAGAATAAAAGAGTTATCTATCTTACAATGTAAGTTCAAATAAGAAGTACTACTTGTGTGAAGAATAAATAGTTAAGGACAAAACCCTGTTAATTCTACAAGAGTAAACGTTTGTTATGACCTTGAAAAAGTTAATTTAGCCTTTAACCAAGGTCATTAATAAAAGATAAGCATTTGAATTTATTCTCATCAAGAGTCCTCTTAATCTAATTAAAGCTCAATATTTTATCGACAAAAGTCTGTTGTAACCTTGAAATCGAACAAATGACCTTGGGTCAAGTTCAAGGTGAAAGGACTTGATGCAAGGAATATTTGCGCCAAGTTTGAACTCTCAAGGTCAAATGGTCTTTGTTCTATAGGCAAAAGTTTGTTGTGACCTTGAGAATCAAAATTTGACCTTGGGCCAAGGTCAAGGTGAAAGGGCTTAGCTCAATGATTGTATTTATGAAGTTTGAACTGTCAAGGTCAAATAGTCTTTGTTCTATAGGCAAAAGTTTGTTGTGACCTTGAGAATCATAATGTGACCTTGAAACTAGGCCATCATCAATGACTACCTATTAGTAGCCTACCATCCAAGTTTCAACTCAAAATCTCAAAAACTGTCGAAATTGGCACTGTGCCAATTTAAAGTTCCATTTTCAACTCAAAATAGCACACGAAAACCGTAAATATTTTATCGAGCATGTAAGCGTATAAAAGTTTGCAAATTTCCCTAAGATCAATATAGAACAAATTTCGTTCAAATCGTACGGTTAGTTTAGGAGTTATAAGAGTTTAAAGATTTGACCTTTGATGACCTCCAGCGGGGGCATATGTGAACCATTTGACAAGAAAAAAAATTTCATTCAAGATCTGCATATGGTCTTTCACATGGTACTTTCCGTTTTTTCATATGATGCTGTACTTTTTTGTAAAGTGTCCGGAACGGTTTGGGGGTAAGAATAATAATAATAATAAGAATAATAATAAGAATAAAGAAAAGACAATACAATAACAGAAAGGATTCCGACGGAAGTCGGAATCCTTAATAACTAGATGGCTACTGTTGCAAGCAACAGACGGATTCCTCCTTCATTAGACCTTCCTCAGAACTGAAGTGTTCAAATTCGAATAAAGAAGGTGGAAAAAAGAATAGTTGCTTCAGTACCTTATTCACTTGAGCAAATGAGTCAAAGGAGCTTATGTCTAACTTGGGACTCTTATTAATTGATCTACAAAATAGAGGGGAAAAATGATAAATACCTTTCATGTTTTCGAAAGATTTAAACTCCATGCTCTCTCAATATACAAATCCTTTACAATTACTTTCTCAAAACAGAATTGCACAATGAATTTGCAATGAGGTAATTTCTTTTAATAGAAAATGACAACAACATGAAAGTACATATATATGTAATGCTACTGAGAAAAAAAAAACAGAGAACGAGAATAAAAGAGTTATCTTTCTTATACTATGTTAAGTTCAACTAAGAAGGACTTCTTGTGTGAAGAATAAATAGAATAGTAAATGATTTTTATGACCATGAGGATAATTATTTGGCCTTTAACCAATGTCATGAATGAAAAATGAGTATTGTGATTATTCTCATAACGATTGATCTTAATCTGAGGAAAATTCAATATCTAATCAACTAAAAGTCATTTGTGACCTTGAAATGGAACAAATGACCTTGGGTCAAGGTAATGGTGAAAGGATTTGATTCAAGGAATATTTGTGTAAAGTTTGAACTCTAAAGGTCAAACAGTCCTTTTTTTTAAAACTAAAGTTTGTTGTGACCTGGAGAATGAGAATTTGACCTTGGGTCAAGGTCAAGGTGAAAAAGGTTGGGCCCGAGCATTATATGCATAAAGTATGAACTCTAAAGGTGAAATAGTCTTTGTTTTATAGGCAAAAGTTGCTGTGACCTTGAAAATGAGAATTTGACCTTGGGTCAAGGTCAATGTGAAAGAGCATGACTGAACAATTACATGTATAAAGTTTAAACTCTGAAGGCCGTATATAGTCTTTGTTCTATAAGCAAAAGTTTGTTGTGACCTTGAGAATCATAATTTGACCTTGGGTCAAGGTCAAGGTGAAAGAGCTTGGTTTATTGATATTATGTATTAAGTTTGAACTCTGAAGGTGAAATAGTCTTTGTTTTATAGGCAAAAGTTGCTATGACCTTGAAAATGAGAATTTGACCTTGGGTCAAGGTCAGTGTGAAAGAGCATGACTGAACAATTATATGTATGAAGCTTTAACTCTGAAGGTCGTATAGTCTTTCTTCTATAGGCAAAAGTTTGTTGTGACCTTGAGAATCAGAATTTGACCTTGGGTCAAGGTCAAGGTGAAAGAACTTGGTTTAATGATATTATGTATGAAGTTTGAACTTTGAATGTCTAATAGTCTTTGTTCTATAGGCAAAAGTTTGTTGTGACCTTGAGAATCAAAATTTGACCTTGAGTCAAGGTCAAGGTGAAAAAGCTTGGCTTAATGATAATATGTATGAAGTTTGAATTCTGCAGGTCAAAAAGTCCTTATTCTATAGGCAAAAGTTTGTTGTGACCTTGACAATCAAAATTTGACCTTGGGTCAAGGTCATTGTGAAAGAGCTTGGTTTAACGATATTATGTATGAAGTTTGAACTCTGAAGGTCAAATACTCTTTGTTCTACAGGCAAAAGTTTGTTGTGACCTTGAGAATGAAAATTTGACCTTGAAAGTGGATCAACATTAAATGACTACCTATAAGTAACCTAGTATCCAAGTTTTAACTCAAAATCTCAAAAACTGTAGAAATTGGCACTGTGCCAATTTAAAGTTCCATTTTCAACTCGGAATAGCGCGAAAACCGTAAATATTTTATCGAGCATGTAAGCGTATAAAAGTTTATAAATTTCCAAATGAACATTTTAAAACAAATATTGTTCAAATCGTACGGTTAGTTTAGGAGTTATAAGAGTTTAAAGATTTGAGCTTTGATTACCTCTAGCGGGGGCATATGTGAACTTTTCGACGACAAAATTTTTTTACCGCAAGATCTTTATATGCTCTTTCACATGATCTTTTTCGTTTTATCATAAGAAGTGGTACTTTTTTGTAAAGTCACTGGAACGATCTGGGGGTAAGAATAATAATAATAATAATAATAACTAGATGGCTACTGTTGCAAGCAACAGACGGATTCCTCCTTTATTAGACCTTCCTCGGAACTGAAGTGCTAAAATCCGAATAAAGAAGATGGAAAAAAGAATAGTTGCTTTAGTACCATATTAACTTCAGCAAATGAGTCAAAAGAGCTTATGTCTAATTTGGGACGCTTATTTATTTATCAACAAAATAGAAGAAAAAAATAATAAATACCTTTCATGTTTACGAAAGCTTTAAACTCCATGCACAATCAATATCTAATCCTTTACAATGACTTTCTCAAAAAAAGAATTGCACAATGATTTTGCAATGAGATAATTCCTATTAATAGAAAATGACAACAACATGAAACTACTGATATGTAATGCTACTAAGAATAAAAAAGAAAGAAACAGAGAACAAGAATAAAAGAGTTATCTATCTTACTATGTAAAGTTTAATTAAGAAGTACTACTTGTGTGAAGCATAAATAGTTCAGGGCAAAATCCTGTGAATTCTACAAGAGTAAATGTTTGTTATGACCTTGAAAAAGTTAATTTGACCTTTAACCAAGGTCGTGGATAAAAGATAAGCATTTGAATTTATTCTCATCAAGAGTCCTCTTAATCTAATCAAAGCTCAATATTTTATCAACAAAAGTCTGTTGTGACCTTGAAATCGAACAAATGACCTTGGGTCAAGGTCAAGGTGAAAGGACTTGATGCAAGGAATATTTGCGCCACGTTTGAACTCTCAAGGTCAAATGGTCTTTGTTCTATAGGCAAAAGTTTGTTGTGACCTTGAGAATCAAAATTTGACCTTGGGCCAAGGTCAAGGTGAAAGGGCTTGGATCAATGATTGTATTTATGAAGTTTGAACTGTCAAGGTCAAATAGTCTTTGTTCTATGGGCAAAAGTTTGTTGTGACCTTGAGAATCATAATGTGACCTTGAAACTAGGTCATCATCAATGACTACCTATAAGTAGCCTACCATCCAAGTTTCAACTCAAAATCTCAAAAACTGTAGAAATTGGCACTGTGCCAATTTAAAGTTCCATTTTCAACTCGGAATAGCGCGAAAACCGTAACTATTTTATCGAGCATGTAAGCGTATAAAAGTTTGCAAATTTCCCAAAGAACATTTTAAAACAAATTTCGTTCAAATCGCACGGTTAGTTTAGGAGTTATAAGTGTTTAAAGATTTGACCTTTGATGACCTCTAGCGGGGGCATACGTGAACTTTTCGACGACAAAATTTTGTTACCTCTAGATCTTTATATGCTCTTTCATATGATACTTCTTGTTTTATCATAAGAAGTGGCACTTTTTTGTACAGTCACTGGAACGATCTGGGGGTAAGAATAATAATAATAAGATTAATAATAAGAATAAAGAAAAGACAATACAATAACAGAAAGGATTCCGACGGAAAAGTCGGAATCCTTAATAAAGAAAAGACAATACAATAACAGAAAGGATTCCGACGGAATAGTCGGAATCCTTAAAAAGAAGCATGGAGGTTCCTGCGGATGTCGCAGATGGATTCCTCTTATATTCATCTTGTTCATAGCAGAAATGAGAACTGAAAAAACTCCAAAAAGATTGGCCGCAGCTGGGCTCGAACCAGGTCCCTTCACCAAGGTAGGCCTCCATTGTAGCTTGTAATGTAGTGTATGGTAATCTCAGGTCACGTGGTTGAATTGACCAATGGAAATTGTAACACACCTTGGGTCATGCATATTAATCATGTCAGGGATTTCCAATGAATCAAGACAAAAGCAAGTGTTTCGAATTGGTATTCGATATTTCTTGATTTTTAATTCAGAAGATATTTTTTGAACTAACACATATTCGTAAAACATTTGAAACGATAAACAATGTTTAAGCATTGTAATCTATGTTTGTTTATGACTGAAAAAAAAAAATGGTGAGAAGAAAAAAGTGTCTTCAGCGAGTTTCGATCCCGGGGCCTTCCGATCTGCAGCATCACGCTCAACCAACTGAGCTATTGCAGGACAAAAGATTCATTGTATCAAAAGTCTTTAGAACGATGAAATCTTGCAACTATGATATGATTCAATGTTTCGAGTATGTTTCGAATGATGAATTTTATCGATCGATTATATCTAGAGGTTTGTATTCAGAAATAAACAACAAGGATTTTCATAAAATGTTTTTCTTTTACTCTATGTTACAATGCATATTGATAATAAAATTGTGAAGAATCAATCGAATATGTTTGCTTATTTTTTCAAGGACGTATCTGAACAGGCAACGTGAAGGCAGGTATGTGTATGTAAGTCGGGGAGGGGGGGTGTCAAAATTCATAGACAGGACCCCCTACTCCTCTTAGAAGGGCTAGTATGGAACCACTCTTTGGAAAAACAAATTACAAACGCAAAGGGTCTTGTACATATTATTTCAAAGACTTTAAAAAGAGGGATAGAGCGTTTCCTGTCTATGATTTCGGAGGAGTAGCAGATACGTGAAACGGGGAAGATAAATTATATTTTCAAGTGATTATGGGGGAAGGGGTCTTGAACCCCCCCTCCCCCCCCCCAACATACACTTGTACACATACCTGTCTAGATCTGCTCTAAATAATCAAATGAATCAAGAAACATTTTTTTTTACTTCCAAGTTTTTTTTTCTCAATGTACATGTTGAAGTCAATGACAGTAAAATAAATATGCACTATATGAAATGCGTTTTTCTTCTGAATCAAAACCTATAAATAGGACTGATTTGTGACATGAAAAATCGATAATTCTGGTAATGCTGAATCAGATATTTGTATTTTTTCATCTGTATATCAAAAATAAAAACCACTAAAATCCAAGAACTCCAATGGTCAGGTGGATAGAGCGATGGACTGCTGACCCAGGGGTACTGGGTTCGATCCCCAGTCTGGATAATCTTTTTTTTTTTTTCGCCGATCGCCTTCATTTTTATCTAGTACTCTATCTATCTGTTCGTATGTCTGTCCGTCCCTTCGTCCGTCCATCGTTGTCAGTCTATCCAACACTGTCTATCTTACACTGTCAGTATGACTGTCTCTGATTAGAAATGACAACAGCATGATAGTAGAGACAAGTCATGATACGAAGAGCATTAAGAATAAAAGATTTATCTTTCTTAGATCATGAAAAGTTCATATAAGAAGGGCCTCTTTTATGAAGTATAAATAGTATAGGACAAACACTGTGTATTTAACAAGTAAATATTGTTATGACATTGAGAATGGAATTTTGACCTTAAACCAAGGTCAAGGAAAAGGATAAGTATAGAATATTATTTTCATCAAAATATATCTGAAATTGAAGAAAGCTCAATATCTTATCAACAAAAGTCTGCTGTGACCTTGAAATCTTGCATATGACCTTGGGTCAAGGTCAATGTAAAAGAGCTTGATGCAATGAATGATTGTGTAAAGCTTGAATTCCAAAGGTCAAACAGTCTTTGTGTTATAGTTAAAAGTTTGTTGTGACCTTGAGAAAAGGAATTTGACCTTGAAACCAGGTCAACATAAAATCTCTAGCCACAAGTAACCTACTGTCTAAGTTTCAACTGAAAATCTCAAAAACTGTAGAAATTGGCACCTTGCTAATTTAAGATTCCATTTTCAACTTGAAATAGCTTGAAAACTGTAAATATTTTATGGAGCATGTAAAAGTATAAAAGTTTGCAAATGTCTCAAAGAACAATATAAAACAGATTTTGTTCAAATCGTACGGTTAGTTTAGGAGTTATAAGAGTTTAAAGATTTGACCTTTGATGACATCTTGCGGGGGCATATGTGAACTTCTCGACGACAAAATTTTTCTACCTCAAGATCTTGATATGCTCTTTCACATGATACTTTTCGTTTTATCATAAGAAGTGGTACTTTTTTTAACAGTGACTGGAACGATCTGGGGGTAAGAATAATAATAATAATAATAAGAATAAGAATAAGAATAAAGAAAAGACAATACAATAACAGAAAGGATTCCAACGGAATAGTCGGAATCCTTAATAATAAGAATAAAGAAAAGACAATACAATAACAGAAAGGATTCCGACGGAAATCGGAATCCTTAATAAATGGAAGGATGGAGGTTCCTGTGGACATAGCAGACGGATTCCTCTCATTTTCATCTTGTTAAGAACAGAAATGAAAATTGAAAAAAATGCGAAAATGACTGGCCGCAGCTGGACTCGAACCAGGTACCTTCACCAAGGTAGGCCCCATCGTATCTTGTACATGTAATGTCAGGTCACATGGTTGAATTGACCAATGAAATTTGTAACACATCCTGGGTCATGCATATTAATTATGTGAGGGATTTTCCAATGAACCATGACAATATAGCAAGTGTTTTCAAACTGGTACATGTATTCGATATTTCTTGATTCTGTTAGAAAACATTTTGAACTAATACATACTCGTATAAATTTTGAAATGAAAACAATGTTGAAGCACTGTACTTTATGTTTGCTTACGAAGGAAAAAAATTGAGGGGAAAAAATGGCCGAGGCCGGTATCGAACCCCGAACCCTCCGATTTGAAGTCTGACGCTCTACCGCTGAGCTATTGCAGAACTGACAAAGATTTGCATCAAAAGTCTTTAGAAGGATGAAATCTTGCGACTATGATATGACTCAACATGTCGAGCATGTTCCGAATGATAAATCTTTATCGATCGATTCTATTTACAGGTTTGTATTCAGGAGTAAACAACACAGAATTTCATAAAATGTATTTTTTTATTTGACTTTCATTGACCATGTATGTAGAGAATAAAATCATGAATCAATAAAATGTGTTTGCTTATTTTGCAAGGGCGGATCTAGACAGGGTAGGTGAAAACAGGTATGTACACGTATGTAACATGTAAGTCGGAGGGGGGGGGGGAGGCAAAAACTTATCAACCTCCCCCTTTCGAAGGACTAGCCTATGTCATTGGATAAACAAACCGTCAAAGATCTTGTACAGTTATTTCAAAGATTGACGAATTCAAAAAGAAACAGACAAACAAACGAGAAAAAAAAATGCCCAAGGGGGCCACAATGCTCCGTCAAAGGTCTTGTACAGTTGTTTCAAATATTAAGGGATTTCATAAGAAAAGACAAACAAAACAAACAAAACAAATGAAAAAAAAAAACCAAAAAACAAAAAAAAAAACAAGAGGCCCAAGGGAGCCATATTGCTCAGTCAAAAGTCTTGTACAGTTGTTTCAAAGATTGTCGAATCAAAAAAGAAAAAAACAAGCAAACAAACAAACAAGCAAAAAAAAAAAAAAAAAAAAAAACAAGAGGCCAAAGGGGGCCACTTTGCTCCGTCAAAGGTCTTGTACAGTTGTTTCAAAGATTGACGAATTAAAAAAACAAGACAAACAAACAAAACAAAACAAAAAAAAAAAAAAAAAAAAAAAAAAAAAAAAAAAAAAAACAAGAAGCCCAAGGGGGCCACATTGCTCCGTCAAAGGTCTTGTAAAATTGTTTCAAAGATTGACAAATGAAAAAAAAGAGGCCTAAGGTGGCCATATAAACACGTTGACAGTGAAATAAATATGCGCAATATGAAATGTGTTTTTCTTCTGAATAAAAAGCTATGAATAGGACTGACTTGTTGCATGAACGATCGATAATTCTTGTAATGCTGAATCAGCCATTTGTATTTCTCCGTCTGTATATCAAAAATAAAAACCACTAACATTCAGGAACTCCAATGGCTATGTGGATAGGGCGTTGGACTGCTGGCCCAAGGGTACCGGGTTCGATCCCCAGTCTGGACGTTTTTTTTTTTTCGCCGATCGTCTGCGTTTCTGTCTAGTACTCTCTCTATCTGTTCGTATATCTGTTCGTTCTTCTATCGTTGTCAGTCTATCTAACACTGTCTATCTTACACTGTCAGTCTGTCTGTCTGGTCCATGCTGCAAATTTACCAGTTAATTTAAATGATGCTATTCAATTTTAAGACATTTTTATATAAGAAGGACCTCGTTTGTGAAGTATAAGTAGTGTAGGACAAACACTGTGTATTTAACAAGTAAATGTTGTTATGACATTGAGAATGAAATTTTCACCTTGAACCAAGGTCAAGATGAGTAAAGAATATCATTTTCTTCAAAATATATATGAAATTGAATAAAGCTCAATATTTTATCAACAAAAGACTGTTATGACCTTGAAATCGAACGAATGACCTTTGGTCAAGGTCAATGTGACAGGACTTACTGCAAGGAATATTTGTACCCAGTTTGCACTCTCAAGGTCAAACAGTCTTTGTTTTATAGGCAAAAATGTTGTTGTGACCTTGAGAATGAGAATTTGACCTTGGATCAAGGTCAAGGTGAAAGAGCTTGGCTTAACAATTATATGTATGAAGTTTGAACTCTGAAGGTCAAATAGTCTTTGTTCTATAAGCAAAAGTTTCATGTGACCTTGAGAATAAAAAATTGACCTTGAAAAGAAGGTCAACATTAAATGACTGCCTATAAGAGACCTAACATCCAAGTTTCAACTCAAAGTCTCAAAAATTGTAGAAATTGGCACCTTGCCATTTTAAGGTTCCATTTTCAACTTGAAATAGCTTGAAAACTGTAAATATTTTATGGAGCATGTAAGCTTATAAAAGTTTGCAAATTTCTCAAAGAACAATATAAAACAGATTTTGTTCAAATCGTACGGTTAGTTTAGGAGTTATAAGAGTTTAAAGATTTGACCTTTGATGACATCTTGCGGGGGCATATGTGAACTTCTCGACGACAAAATTTTTCTACCTCAAGATCTTGATATGCTCTTTCACATGATACTTTTCGTTTTATCATAAGAAGTGGTACTTTTTTTAACAGTGACTGGAACGATCTGGGGGTAAGAATAATAATAATAATAATAAGAATAATAATAAGAACTAGATGGCTACTGTTGCAAGCAACAGACGGATTCCTCCTTTATTTGACCTTCCTCGGAACTGAAGTGTTAAAATCCGAATAAAGAAGACGGAAAAAAGAAAAGTTGCTTAAGTACCTTATTCACTTCAGCAAATGGGTCAAAAGAGCTTATGTCTAATTTGGGACTCTTATTTATCTATCAACAAAATAGAAGAAAAAAATTAAGTACCTTTCATCTTTGCGAAAGCTTTAAACTCCATGCTCTATGGATATCAAATCCTTTACAATTACTTTCTCAAAACAGAATTGCACAATGAATTTGCAATGAGATTATTTCTATTAATAGAAAATGACAACAACGTGAAAGTACAGATATGTAATGCTACTAAGAAAAAAAAGAAAAAAACAGAACAGAGTACAAGAATAAAAGAGTTATCTTTCTTATACTATGTTAAGTTCAAATAAGAAGGACTACTTGTGTGAAGAATAAATAGTATGGGACAAAAAGTGTAAATTCTACTAGAGTAAATAATTTTTAAGACATTGATAATGATTATTCTGCCTTTAACCAATGTCATGGATGAAATCTAACTACTGTGATTATTCTATTCACGATTGATCTTAATCTGAGCAAAGCTCAATATCTAATCAACCAAAGTCAGTTGTGACCTTGAAATCAAACAAATGACCGTTGGTCAAGGTCATGATGAAAGAGTTTGTTGCAAGGAATATTTGTTTAAAGTTTGAACTCTCAAGGTCAAACAGTCTTTGTTTTATAGACTTAAGTTTGTTGTGACCTTGAAAATCAGAATTTGACCTTGGGTCAAGGTCAAGGTGAAAGAGTTGGGCCCAAGCATGATATGTATAAAATATGAACTCTGAAGGTCAAATAGTCTTTGTTTTGTAGAGAAAAGTTGCTGTGACCTTAAGAATGAGAATTTGACCTTTGGTCAAGGTCAAAGTGAAAGAGCATGACTGAACAATTATTTGTATGAAGTTTAAACACTGAAGATCAAATAGTCTTTGTTCTATAGGCAAAAGTTTGTTGTTACCTTGAGAATCAGAATTTGACCTTGGGTCAAGGTCAAGATGAAAGAGCTTGGTTTAATGATATTATGTATGAAGTTTGAACTTTGAATGTCTAAAAGTCTTTGTTCTATAGGCAAAAGTTTGTTGTGACCTTGAGAATCAGAATTTGACCTTGGGTCAAGGTCAAGGTGAAAGAGCTTGGTTTAATGATATTATGTATGAAGTTTGAACTTTGAATGTCTAATAGTCTTTGTTCTATAGGCAAAAGGATGTTGTGACCTTGAGAATCAGAATTTGACCTTGGGCCAAGGTCAAGGTGAAAGAGCTTGGTTTAATGATATTATGTATGAAGTTTGAACTCTGCAGGTCTAATAGTCTTTTTTCTATAGGCAAAAGTTTGTTGTGACCTTGAAAATCAAAATTTGACCTTGGGTCAAGGTCATTGTGAAAGAGCTTGGTTTAACGATAGTATGTATGAAGTTTGAACTCTGAAGGTCAAATAGTCTTTGTTCTACAGGCAAAAGTTTGTTGTGACCTTGAGAATGAAAATTTGACCTTGAAAGTAGGTCAACATTAAATGACTACCTATAAGTAACCTAGTATCCAAGTTTCATCTCAAAATCTCAAAAACTGTAGAAATTGGCACTGTGCCAATTTAAAGTTCCATTTTCAACTCGGAATAGCGCGAAAACCGTAAATATTTTATCGAGCATGTAAGCGTATAAAAGTTTACAAATTTCCCAAAGAACATTTTAAAACAAATTTCGTTCAAATCGTACGGTTAGTTTAGGAGTTATAAGAGTTTAAAGATTTGAACTTTGGTGACCTCTAGCGGGGGCATATGTGAACTTTTCGACGATAAAATTTTTTTACCTCAAGATCTTTATATGCTCTTTCACATGATCCTTTTCGTTTTATCATAAGAAGTTGTACTTTTTTGTACAGTGACTGGAACGATCTGGGGGTAAGAATAATAATAATAATAATAATAATAAGAATAATAATAAGAATAAAGAAAAGACAATACAATAACAGAAAGGATTCCGACGGAATAGTCGGAATCCTTAATAAAGAAAAGACAATACAATAACAGAAAGGATTCCGACGGAAATCGGAATCCTTAATAAATGGAAGGATGGAGGTTCCTGTGGACATAGCAGACGGATTCCTCTCATTTTCATCTTGTTAAGAACAGAAATGAAAATTGAAAAAATGCGAAAATGACTGGCCGCAGCTGGACTCGAACCAGGTACCTTCACCAAGGTAGGCCCCATCGTATCTTGTACATGTAATGTCAGGTCACATGGTTGAATTGACCAATGAAATTTGTAACACATCCTGGGTCATGCATATTAATTATGTGAGGGATTTTCCAATGAACCATGACAATATAGCAAGTGTTTTCAAACTGGTACATGTATTCGATATTTCTTGATTCTGTTAGAAAACATTTTGAACTAATACATACTCGTATAAATTTTGAAATGAAAACAATGTTGAAGCACTGTACTTTATGTTTGCTTACGAATGAAAAAAATTGAGGGGAAAAAATGGCCGAGGCCGGTATCGAACCCCGGACCCTCCGATTTGAAGTCTGACGCTCTACCGCTGAGCTATTGCAGAACTGACAAAGATTTGCATCAAAAGTCTTTAGAAGGATGAAATCTTGCGACTATGATATGACTCAACATGTCGAGCATGTTCCGAATGATAAATCTTTATCGATCGATTCTATTTACAGGTTTGTATTCAGGAGTAAACAACACAGAATTTCATAAAATGTATTTTTTTATTTGACTTTCATTGACCATGTATGTAGAGAATAAAATCATGAATCAATAAAATGTGTTTGCTTATTTTGCAAGGGCGGATCTAGACAGGGTAGGTGAAAACAGGTATGTACACGTATGTAACATGTAAGTCGGAGGGGGGGGGAGGCAAAAACTTATCAACCTCCCCCTTTCGAAGGACTAGCCTATGTCATTGGATAAACAAACCGTCAAAGATCTTGTACAGTTATTTCAAAGATTGACGAATTCAAAAAGAAACAGACAAACAAACGAGAAAAAAAAAAATGCCCAAGGGGGCCACAATGCTCCGTCAAAGGTCTTGTACAGTTGTTTCAAATATTAAGGGATTTCATAAGAAAAGACAAACAAAACAAACAAAACAAATGAAAAAAAAAAAAAACAAAAAAACAAAAAAAAAACAAGAGGCCCAAGGGAGCCATATTGCTCAGTCAAAAGTCTTGTACAGTTGTTTCAAAGATTGTCGAATCAAAAAAGAAAAAAACAAGCAAACAAACAAACAAGCAAAACAAAAAAAAACAAAAAAAAAAAAAAAAACAAGAGGCCAAAGGGGGCCACTTTGCTCCGTCAAAGGTCTTGTACAGTTGTTTCAAAGATTGACGAATTAAAAAAACAAGACAAACAAACAAAACAAAACAAAAAAAAAAAAAAAAAAAAAAAAAACAAGAAGCCCAAGGGGGCCACATTGCTCCGTCAAAGGTCTTGTAAAATTGTTTCAAAGATTGACAAATGAAAAAAAAGAGGCCTAAGGTGGCCATATAAACACGTTGACAGTGAAATAAATATGCGCAATATGAAATGTGTTTTTCTTCTGAATAAAAAGCTATGAATAGGACTGACTTGTTGCATGAACGATCGATAATTCTTGTAATTCTGAATCAGCCATTTGTATTTCTCCGTCTGTATATCAAAAATAAAAACCACTAACATTCAGGAACTCCAATGGCTATGTGGATAGGGCGTTGGACTGCTGGCCCAAGGGTACCGGGTTCGATCCCCAGTCTGGACGTTTTTTTTTTTTCGCCGATCGTCTGCGTTTCTGTCTAGTACTCTCTCTATCTGTTCGTATATCTGTTCGTTCTTCTATCGTTGTCAGTCTATCTAACACTGTCTATCTTACACTGTCAGTCTGTCTGTCTGGTCCATGCTGCAAATTTACCAGTTAATTTAAATGATGCTATTCAATTTTAAGACATTTTTATATAAGAAGGACCTCGTTTGTGAAGTATAAGTAGTGTAGGACAAACACTGTGTATTTAACAAGTAAATGTTGTTATGACATTGAGAATGAAATTTTCACCTTGAACCAAGGTCAAGATGAGTAAAGAATATCATTTTCTTCAAAATATATATGAAATTGAATAAAGCTCAATATTTTATCAACAAAAGACTGTTATGACCTTGAAATCGAACGAATGACCTTTGGTCAAGGTCAATGTGACAGGACTTACTGCAAGGAATATTTGTACCCAGTTTGCACTCTCAAGGTCAAACAGTCTTTGTTTTATAGGCAAAAATGTTGTTGTGACCTTGAGAATGAGAATTTGACCTTGGATCAAGGTCAAGGTGAAAGAGCTTGGCTTAACAATTATATGTATGAAGTTTGAACTCTGAAGGTCAAATAGTCTTTGTTCTATAAGCAAAAGTTTCATGTGACCTTGAGAATAAAAAATTGACCTTGAAAAGAAGGTCAACATTAAATGACTGCCTATAAGAGACCTAACATCCAAGTTTCAACTCAAAGTCTCAAAAATTGTAGAAATTGGCACCTTGCCAATTTAAGGTTCCATTTTCAACTTGAAATAGCTTGAAAACTGTAAATATTTTATGGAGCATGTAAGCTTATAAAAGTTTGCAAATTTCTCAAAGAACAATATAAAACAGATTTTGTTCAAATCGTACGGTTAGTTTAGGAGTTATAAGAGTTTAAAGATTTGACCTTTGATGACATCTTGCGGGGGCATATGTGAACTTCTCGACGACAAAATTTTTCTACCTCAAGATCTTGATATGCTCTTTCACATGATACTTTTCGTTTTATCATAAGAAGTGGTACCTTTTTTAACAGTGACTGGAACGATCTGGGGGTAAGAATAATAATAATAATAATAAGAATAATAATAAGAATAAAGAAAAGACAATACAATAACAGAAAGGATTCCGACGGAATAGTCGGAATCCTTAATAATAATAAGAACTAGATGGCTACTGTTGCAAGCAACAGACGGATTCCTCCTTTATTAGACCTTCCTCGGAACTGAAGAGTTAAAATCCGAAAAAGGAAGATGGAAAAAAGAATAGTTGCTTTAGTACCTTGTTCACTTCAGCAAATGAGTCAATAGAGCTTATGTCTAATTTGGGACTCTAATTTATCTATCAACAAAGTAGTAGAAAACAATAATAAATACCTTTCAATTTTACGAAAGCTTTAAATTCCATGCTCTATCAATATCAGATCCTTTACAATTACTTTCTTAAAACAAAATTGCACAATGATTTTGCAATGAGATAATTTCTATTAATAGAAAATGACAACAACATGAAAGTACAGATATGTAATGCTACAAAGAAAAAAAAAAGAAACAGAGAACAAGAATTAAAGAGTTATCTTTCTTATTCTATGTTAAGTTCAAAAAAGAACAACTACTTGTGTACAGAATAAATAGTATAGGACCGAAAGCGTGAGTTATACAAGAGTAAATGATTGTAATGACAGTGAGAATGATTATTTGACCTTGAACCAATGTCATAAATGAAAGATAAGTATTGTGATCATTCTCATCACGATTGATCTTAATCTGATCAAAGATCAATATCTAATCAACCAAAGTGGGTTGTGACCTTGAAATGGAACAAATGACCTTCAGTCAAGGTCATGGTGAAAGGCTTTGATGCAAGGAATATTTGTGTAATGTTTGAACTCACAAGGTCAAATAATCTTTGTTTTATAGACTAAAGTTTGTTGTGACCTTGAGAATGAGAATTTGACCTTGGGTTAAGGTCAAGGTGAAAGAGCTTGACTGAACGATGATATGTATGAAGTTTGAACTCTGAAGGTCAAATAGTCTTTGTTCTATAGGCAAAACTTTGTTGTGACCTTGAGAATCAAAATCTGACCTTGGGTCGAGGTCAAGGTGAAAGAGCTTGGTTTAATGATAATATGTATGAACTTTGAACTCTAAAGGTCAAATACTTTTTGTTCTATAGGCAAAAGTTTGTTGTGACCTTGAGAATGAAAATTTGACCTTGAAAGTAGGTCAACATTAAATGACCACCTATAAGTAACCTACTATCAAAGTTTCAACTCAAAATCTCAAAAACTGTAGAAATTGGCACTGTGCCAATTGAAAGTTCCATTTTCAACTTGGAATAGCGCGAAAACCGTAAATATTTTATCGAGCATGTAAGCGAATAAAAGTTTTAAATTTTCCCAAAGAACATTTTAAAACAAATTTCGTTCAAATCGTACGGTTAGTTTAGGAGTTATAAATGTTTAAAGATTTTACCTTTGATGACCTCTAGCGGGGGCATACGTGAACTTTTCGACGACAAAATTTTTTTACCTCTAGATCTTTATATGCTCTTTCACATGATACTTTTTCTTTTATCATAAGAAGTGACACTTTTTTGTACAGTGACTGGAACGATCTGGGGGTAAGAATAATAATAATAAGAATAATAATAAGAATAAAGAAAAGACAATACAATAACAGAAAGGATTCCGACGGAAAAGTCGGAATCCTTAATAATAATAAGAATAAAAAAAAGACAATACAATAACAGAAAGGATTCCGACGGAAAAGTCGGAATCCTTAATAATAATAATAAGAACTAGATGGCTACTGTTGCAAGCAACAGACGGATTCCTCCTTTCTTAGACCTTCCTCGGAACTGAACTGTTAAAATACGAATAAAGAAGATGGAAAAAAGAAAATTTGCTTAAGTACCTTATTCACTTCAGCAAATGGGTCAAAAGAGCTGATGTCTAGTTTGGGACTCTTAGTTATTTATCAACAAAATAGAAGAAAAAAATTATTAAGTACCTTTCATCTTTACGAAAGCTTTAAACTCCATGCTCTATGGATATCAAATCCTTTACAGTTACTTTCTCAAAACAGAATTGCACAATGATTTTGCAATGAGTTAATTTCTATTAATAGAAAATGAAAACAGCATGAAAGTACAGATATGTAATGCTACTAAGAAAAAAAAGAGAAACAGAGAACAAGAATAAAAGAGTTATCTTTCTTATACTATGTTAAGTTTAAATAAGAAGGACTACTTGTGTGAAGAATAAATAGTCTAGAACAAAAAGTGTAAATTCTACAAGAGTAAATGATTGTTAAGACCTTGAGAATGATTATTTGGCCTTTAACCAATGTCATGGATGAAAGCTAAGTATTATGGTTATTCTCGTCACGATTTATCTTAATCTGAGCAAAGCTCAATATCTAATCAACTAAAGTCAGTTGTGACCTTGAAATCAAACAAATGACCTTGGGTCAAGGTCATGATGGAAGAGTTTAATGCAAGGAATATTTGTGTAAAATTTGAACTCTCAAGGTCAAACAGTGTTTGCTTTATACACTAAAGTTTGTTGTGACCTTGAATATCAGAATTTGACCTTGGGTCAAGGTCAAGGTGAAAGAGCTGGGCCCAAGCATGATATGTATAAAGTATGAACTCTGAAGGTCAAATAGTCTTGGTTTTGTAGGGAAAAGTTGCTGTGACCTTGAGAATGAGAATTTGACCTTGGGTCAAGGTCAAAGTGAAAAAGCATGATTGAACAATTATTTGAATGAAGTTTAAACTCTTACGGTCAAATAGTCTTTGTTCAATAGGCAAAAGTTTGTTGTGACCTTGAGAATCAGAATTTGACCTTGGGTCAAGGTCAAAGTGAAAGAGCTTGGTTTAATGATATTATGTATGAAGTTTGAACTTTGAATGTCTAATAGTCTTTGTTCTATAGGCAAAAGTTTGTTGTGACCTTGAGAATCAAAATTTGACCTTGGTTCAAAGTCAAGGTGAAAGAGCTCGGTTTAATGATATTATGTATGAATATTGAACTCTGCAGGTCTAATAGTCTTTGTTGTATAGGCAAAAGTTTGTTTTGACCTTGATAATCAAAATTTGACCTTGGATCAAGGTCAATGTGAAAGAGCTTGGTTTAACGATATTATGTATGAAGTTTGAACTCTGAAGGTCAAATAGTCTTTGTTCTATAGGCAAAAGTTAGTTGTGACCTTGAGAATGAAAATTTGACCTTGAAAGTAGGTCAACATTCAATGACTACCTATAAGTAAACTACTATCCAAGTTTCAACTCAAAATCTCATAAACTGTAGAAATTGGCACTGTGCCAATTTAAAGTTCCATTTTCAACTCGGAATAGCGCGAAAACCGTAAATATTTTATCGAGCATGTAAGCGTATAAAAGTTTACAAATTTCCCAAAGAACATTTTAAAACAAATTTCGTTCAAATCGCACGGTTAGTTATGGAGTTATAAGAGTTTAAAGATTTGAACTTTGATGACCTCTAGCGGGGGCATATGTGAACTTTTCGACGACAAAATTTTTTTACCTCAAGATCTTTATATGCTCTTTCACATGATCCCTTTCGTTTTATCATAGGAAGTGGTACTTTTTTGTACAGTCACTGGAACGATCTGGGGGTAAGAATAATAATAATAATAATAATAAGAATAATAATAAGAATAAAGAAAAGACAATACAATAACAGAAAGGATTCCGACGGAATAGTCGGAATCCTTAATAATAAGAATAAAGAAAAGACAATACAATAACAGAAAGGATTCCGACGGAAATCGGAATCCTTAATAAAGAAAAGACAATACAATAACAGAAAGGATTCCGACGGAAGTCGGAATCCTTAATAAGAATAAAGAAAAGACAATACAATAACAGAAAGGATTCCGACGGAAATCGGAATCCTTAATAAATGGAAGGATGGAGGTTCCTGTGGACATAGCAGACGGATTCCTCTCATTTTCATCTTGTTAAGAACAGAAATGAAAATTGAAAAAATGCGAAAATGACTGGCCGCAGCTGGACTCGAACCAGGTACCTTCACCAAGGTAGGCCCCATCGTATCTTGTACATGTAATGTCAGGTCACATGGTTGAATTGACCAATGAAATTTGTAACACATCCTGGGTCATGCATATTAATTATGTGAGGGATTTTCCAATGAATCATGACAATAATTAGCAAGTGTTTTCAAACTGGTACATGTATTCGATATTTCTTGATTCTGTTAGAAAACATTTTGAACTAATACATACTCGTATAAATTTTGAAATGAAAACAATGTTGAAGCACTGTACTTTATGTTTGCTTACGAATGAAAAAAATTGAGGGAAAAAAATGGCCGAGGCCGGTATCGAACCCCGGACCCTCCGATTCAAAGTCTGACGCTCTACCGCTGAGCTATTGCAGAACTGACAAAGGTTTGCATCAAAAGTCTTTAGAAGGATGAAATCTTGCGACTATGATATGACTCAACATGTCGAGCATGTTCCGAATGATAAATCTTTATCGATCGATTCTATTTACAGGTTTGTATTCAGGAGTAAACAACACAGAATTTCATAAAATGTATTTTTCTTATTTGACTTTCATTGACCATGTATGTAGAGAATAAAATTATGAATCAATAAAATGTGTTTGCTTATTTTGCAAGGGCGGATCTAGACAGAGTAGGTGAAAACAGGTATGTACACGTATGTAACATGTAAGTCGGAGAGGGGGGGGGGCAAAAACTTATCAACCTCCCCCTTTCGAAGGACTAGCCTATGTCATTGGATAAACAAACCGTCAAAGATCTTGTACAGTTATTTCAAAGATTGACGAATTCAAAAAGAAACAGACAAACAAACGAGAAAAAAAAATGCCCAAGGGGGCCACATTGCTCCGTCAAAGGTCTTGTACAGTTGTTTCAAATATTAAGGAATTTAATAAGAAAAATACAAACAAACAAACAAAACAAATGAAAATGAAAAAAAAAAAGAGGCCCAAGGGAGCCATTTTGCTCAGTCAAAAGTCTTGTACAGTTGTTTCAAAGATTGTCGAATCAAAAAAGAAAAAACAAGCAAACAAACAAACAAGCAAAACAAATGAAAATGAAAAAAAAAACAAACAAACAAACAAACAAGAGGCCCAAGGGGGCCACATTGCTCCGTCAAAGGTCTTGTACAGTTGTTTCAAAGATTGACGAATTAAAAAAACAAGACAAACAAACAAAACAAAAAAAAAAACCAAGAAGGCCAAGGGGGCCACATTGCTCGACCGTCAAAGGTCTTGTCAGTTGTTTCAAAGATTGACGAATGAAAAAAAAAGAGGCCTAAGGTGGCCATATATACACGTTGAAGTCAATGACAGTGAAATAAATATGCGCAATATGAAATGTGTTTTTCTTCTGAATAAAAAGCTATGAATAGGACTGACTTGTTGCATGAACGATCGATAATTCTTGTAATAAATCGAAATTCTTATATCAAAAATAAAAACCACTAACATTCAGGAACTCCAATGGCTATGTGGATAGGGCGTTGGACTGCTGGCCCAAGGGTACCGGGTTCGATCCCCAGTCTGGACGTTTTTTTATCGCCGATCGTCTGCGTTTCTGTCTTAAGTACTCTCTCTATCTGTTCGTATGTCTGTTCGTTCTTCTATAGTTGTCAGTCTATCTAACACTGTCTATCTTACACTGTCAGTTTGTCTGTCTGGTCCATGCTGCAAATTTACCAGTTAATTTAAATGATGCTATTCAATTTTAAGACATTTTTAAAACATTTAATTAGAAAATGACAACAGCATGAAAGTACAGACAAGTCATGGTACGAAGAGAAATAGAAATAAAAGATTTATCTTTCTTAGATCATGTAAAGTTCATATAAGAAGGACCTCGTTTGTGAAGTATAAGTAGTGTAGGACAAACACTGTGTATTTAACAAGTAAATGTTGTTATGACATTGAGAATGAAATTGTCACCTTGAACCAAGGTCAAGGAAAAAAGATGAGTATAGAATATCATTTTCTTCAAAATATACATGAAATTGAATAAAGCTCAATATTTTATCAACAAAAGACTGTTATGACCTTGAAATCGAACGAATGACCTTTGGTCAAGGTCAATGTGACAGGACTTACTGCAAGGAATATTTGTACCCAGTTTGCATTCTCAAGGTCAAACAGTCTTTGTTTTATAGGCAAAAATGTTGTTGTGACCTTGAGAATGAGAATTTGACCTTGGATCAGGGTCAAGGTGAAAGAACTTGGCTTAACAATTATATGTATGAAGTTTGAACTCTGAAGATCAAATAGTCTTTGTTCTATAAGCAAAAGTTTCATGTGACCTTGAGAATAAAAATTTGACCTTGAAAAGAAGGTCAACATTAAATGACTACCTATAAGTGACCTAACATCCAAGTTTCAACTCAAAGTCTCAAAAATTGTAGAAATTGGCACCTTGCCAATTGAAGGTTCCATTTTCAACTTGAAATAGCTTGAAAACTGTAAATATTTTATGGAGAATGTAAGCGTATAAAAGTTTGCAAATTTCTAAAAGAACAATATAAAACAAATTTTGTTCAAATCGCATGGTTAGTAAAGGAGTTATAAGAGGTTAAAGATTTGACCGCTGATGACCTCTAGCGGGGGCATATGTGAACTTTTCGACAAGAAAAAAATATTAAATTAAGATCTTTATTTGCTCTTTCACATGATACTTTCCATTTTATCATATGATGCGGTACTTTGTTGTAACGTCACTGGATTGGCTTGGGGGTAAGAATAATAATAATAATAAAAAGAAGAAGAATAATAAGAACTAGATGGCTACTGTTGCAAGCAACAGACGGATTCCTCCTTTATTAGACCTTCCTTGGAACTGAAGTGCTAAAATTCGAATAAAGAAGATGGAAAAATGAATAGTTGCTTTTGTACCTTATTCACTTCAGCAAATGAGTCTTAAGAGCTTTAGTCTAATTTGGGACTCTCATTAATTTATCAACAAAATAGAACAAAAAGATAATAAATACCTTTCATGTTTACGAAAGCTTATACTCCATGATCTATCAATTCTAAATCCTTTAAAATTACTATCTCAAAACAGAATTGCACAATGATTTTGCAATGAGAGAATTTCTATAAATAGAAAATGACAATAGAATCAAAATACAGCCAAGTAATGCTACTAAGAAAAAAAAACAGAGAACAAGAGTAAAAGAGTTATGTTTCTTATACTATGTTATATTCAAATAAGAAAGACTACTTGTGTGAAGAATAAATAGCGTAGGACAAAAACTGCTAATTCTATGAGAGTAAGTTTGTTATGACTCTGAGAATGATCATTTGGCCGTATATAAAGGTCACGGAAAAAAAGATAAGTATTTGAGGTAATTCTTTTCAAGATTGATCTTAATCTGATCAAAGCTCAATATTTTATCAACCAATGTATGTTGTGACCTTGAAATCGAACAAATGACCTTGGGTCAAGGTCAAGGTAAAAGGGCTTGATGCAAGGAATATTTGTGTTAAGTTTGAACTCTAAAGGTCAAATAGTCTTTGTTCTATAGGCAAAAGTTTGTTGTGACCTTGAGAATCGAAATTTGACCTTGGGTCAAGGTCAAGGTGAAAGAGCGTGGCTCAACGATAATATGTATGAAGTTTGAACTCTGAAGGTCAAATAGTCTTTATTCTATAGGCAAACTTTGTTGTGACCTTGCGAATCAAAATTTGACCTTGGGTCAAGGTCAAGGTGAAAGAGCGTGGCTCAACGATAATATGTATGAAGTTTGAACTCTGAAGGTCAAATAGTCTTTATTCTATAGGCAAACTTTGTTGTGACATTGCGAATCAAAATTTGACCTTGGGTCAAGGTCAAGGTGAAAGAGCTTGGCTTAATGATAGTATGTATGAAGTTTGAACGCTGAAGGTCAAATAGTCTTTGTTCTATTAGCAAAAGTATGTTGTGACCTTGAGAATCAAAATTTCACCTTGGGTTAGGTCAAGGTGAAAGATTTTGGCTAAACGATAGTATGTATAAAGTTTGAACTCAGAAGGTCAAGTAGTCTTTGTTCTATGGGCCAAAATTTGTTGTGACCTTGAAAATAAAAATTTGACCTTGAAAGTAGGTCAGCATTAAATGTCTACCTCTAAGTAACCTACCATCCAAGTTTCAACCCAAAATCTCAAAAAATGTAGAAATTGGCACTGTGCCAATTTAAAGTTCCATTTTCAACTCTGAATAGCGCGAAAACCGTAAATATCTTATCGAGCATGTAAGCGTATAAAAGTTTGCAAATTTCCCAAAGAACAATATAAAACAAATTTTGTTCAAATCCGACGGTTAGTTAAGGAGTTATAAGAGTTTAAAGATTTGACCTTTGATGACCCCTAGCGGGGGCATATGTGAACCATTTGACAAGAAAAAAAATTTCATTGAAGATCTTCATATGCTCTTTCACATTGTACATTCCGTTTTTTCATATCATGCTGTACTTTTTTGTAAAATGTCCGGAACGGTTTGGGGGTAAGAATAATAATAATAATAAGAATAATAATAAGAACTAGATGGCTACTGTTGCAAGCAACAGACGGATTCCTCCTTTATTAGACCTTCCTTGGAACTGAAGTGTTAAAATCCAAATAAAGAAAATGGAAAAATGAAAAGTTGCTTTTGTACCTTATTCACTTCAGCAAATGAGTCTTAAGAGCTTTAGTCTAATTTGGGACTCTCATTTATTTATCAACAAAATAGAACAAAAAGATAATAAATACCTTTCATGTTTACGAAAGCTTTATACTCCATGATCTATCAATTCTAAATCCTTTAATATTACTATCTCAAAACAGAATTGCACAATGATTTTGCAATGAGAGCATTTCTATAAATAGAAAATGACAATAGAATCAAAATACAGCCAAGTAATGCTACTAAGAAAAAAAACAGAGACCAAGAGTAAAAGAGTTATGTTTCTTATACTATGTTATGTTCAAATAAGAAAGTCTACTTGAGTGAAGAATAAATAGCGTAGGACAAAAACTGCTAATTCTACAAGAGTAAGTTTGTTATGACCCTGAGAATGATAATTTGACCATGAATAAAGGTCATGGAAAAAAGATAAGTATTTGAGGTAATTCTTTTCAAGAATAAACTTAATCTAATCAAAGCTCAATATTTTATCAACCAAAGTATGTTGTGACTTTGAAATCGAACAAATGACCTTGGGTCAAGGTCAAAGTAAAAGGGCTTGATGCAAGGAATATTTGTGTTAAGTTTGAACTCTTAAGGTCAAAAAGTCTTTGTTCTATAGGCAAAAGTTTGTTGTGACCTTGAGAACCAAAATTTGACCTTGGGTCAAGGTCAAGGTGAAAAAGCGTGGCTTAACGATAATATGTATGAAGTTTGAACTCTGAAGTTCAAATAGCCTTTATTCTATTGGCAAAACTTTGTTGTGACCTTGCGAATCAAAATTTGACCTTGGGTCAAGGTCAAGGTGAAAGAGCTTGGCTAAACGATAGTATGTATGAAGTTTGAACTCTGAAGGTCAAGTAGTCTTTGTTCTACAGGCCAAAATTTGTTCTGACCTTGAGAATAAAAATTTGACCTTGAAAGTAGGTCAGCATTAAATGTCTACCTCTAAGTAACCTACCATCCAAGTTTCAACTCAAAATCTCAAAAACTGTAGAAATTGGCACTGTGCCAATTTAAAGTTCCATTTTCAACTCTGAATAGCGCGAAAACCGTAAATATTTTATCGAGCAACTGTAAATATTTTATGGAGCATGTAAGCGTATAAAAGTTTGCAAATTTCTAAAAGAACAATATAAAACAAATTTTGTTCAAATCGTACGGTTAGTAAAGGAGTTAGAAGAGTTTAAAGATTTGACCGCTGATGACCTCTAGCGGGGGCATATGTGAACTTTTCGACAAGAAAAAAATATTAAATTAAGATCTTTATTTGCTCTTTCACATGATACTTTCCATTTTATCATATGATGCGGTACTTTGTTGTAACGTCACTGGATTGGCTTGGGGGTAAGAATAATAATAATAATAATAATAATAATAATAATAAGAATAATAAGAATAAAGAAAAGACAATACAATAACAGAAAGGATTCCGACGGAAATCGGAATCCTTAATAAGAACTAGATGGCTACTGTTGCAAGCAACAGACGGATTCCTCCTTTATTTGACCTTCCTCGGAACTGAAATGTTAAAATCCGAATAAAGAAGATGAAAAAAGAATAGTTGCTTTAGTACCTTATTCACTTCAGGAAATGAGTCAAAGGAGCTTATGTCTAACTTGGGACTCTTATCTATTTATTGACAAAAAAAAGAAAAAAACGATAAATACCTTTCAAGTTTAGGAAGGCTTTAAACTCCTAGATCTATTCTATCCATTTTAAATCCTTTTAAATTACTATTCCAAAAAGAATTGCACAATGAATTAGCAATGAGAAAATTTCTATAAATAGAGAATGACAACAGCATGAAAGTACAGACAAGTAATGCTACTAAGATAAAAAAAAGGAAATAGAGAACAAGAATAAAAGAGTTATCTATCTTACTATGTAAAGTTCAAATAAGAAGTACTACTTGTGTGAAGAATAAATATTTAAGAACAAAATCCTATGACGAATAAATATTTAAGAACAAAATCCTATCAATCCTACAAGAGTAAATGTTTGTTATGACCTTGAAAAAGTTTATTTGACCTTGAACCAACGTCATGGATGAAAGATAAGCATTTTAGTTTAATATCATCAAGATTTCTTTTCATCTATTCAAAGCTCAATATTTTATCAACAAAAGTCTGTTGTGACCTTGAAATCGAACAAATGACCTTTGGTCAAGGTCAAGGTGAAAGGACTTGATGCAAGGAATATTTGCACCAAGTTTGAATAGTCATGGTCAAATGGTCTTTGTTCTATAGGAAAAACTTTGTTGTGACCTTGAGAATGAGAATTTGACCTTGGGCTAAGGTCAAGGTGAAAGGGCTTGGATCGATGATTGTATTTATGAAGTTTGAAGTGTCAAGGTCAAATAGTCTTTGTTCTATAGGCAAAAGTTTGTTGTGACCTTGAGAATCATAATGTGACCTTGAAACTAGGTCATCATCAATGACTACCTATAAGTAACCTACCATCCAAGTTTCAACTCAAAATCTCAAAAACTGTAGAAATTGGCACTGTGCCAATTTAAAGTTCCATTTTCAACTCAAAATAGCGCGAAAACCGTAAATATTTTATCGAGCATGTAAAAAATCGCACGGTTAGTTTAGGAGTTATAAGGTTTTAAAGATTTGGCCTTTGATTACTTCTAGCCGGGGCATATGTGAACTTTTCGACAAGAAAAAAAATTTATATTAAGATCTTTATTTGCTCTTTCACATGATACTTTCCATTTTATCATATGATGCGGTACTTTGTTGTAAAGTCTCTGGATTGGTTTGGGGGTAAGAATAATAATAATAACTAGATGGCTACTGTTGCAAGCAACAGACGGATTCCTCCTTTATTAGACCTTCCTCGGAACTGAAGTGTTAAAATCCGAATAAAGAAGATGGAAAAAAGAATAGTACCTTTGGTACCTTATTCACTTCAGCAAATGATTCAAAAGAGCTTATGTCTAACTTGGGACTCTTATTTATTTATCAACAAAATAGAAGAAAAAAAAGATAAATACCTTTCATGTTTACGAAAGCTTTTTAAAAACTCCATGCTCTATCAATATCAACTCCTTTACAATTACTTTCTCAAAACAGAATTGCACAATGATTTTGCAATGAGATAATTTCTATGAATAGAAAATGACAACAACAAGAAAGTACAGATATGTAATGCTACTAATAAAGAAATAGAAAGAGAACAAGAATAAAAGAGTTATCTTTCTTATACTATGTGAAGTTCAAATAAGAAGGACTATTTGTGCGTGAAATAAATAGTATAGGACAAAAAGTGTGAATTCTACAAGAGTAAATGATTGTTATGACCTTGAGAATGATTATTTGGCCTCGAACCAATGTCATGGATGAAAGATAAGTATTGTGATTATTCTTATCACGATTGATCTTAATCTGAGCAAAGTTAAATGTCGAATCAACAAAACTCTGTTGTGACCTTGAAATCGAACAAATGACCTTGGGTCAAGATCATGGTGAAAGGGTTTGAGGCAAGGAATATTTGTGTAAAGGTTGAAGTGCCAAGGTCAAACAGTCTTTGTTTTTTAGACTAAAGTTTGTTGTGACCTTGGGAATGATAATTTGACCTTGGGTCAAGGTTAAGGTGAAAGAGCTGGGCCCAAGCATTATATGTATAAAATGTGAACTCTGAAGGTCAAATAGTCTTTGTTCTATAGGCAAAAGTTTCCTGTGACCATGAGAATGAAAATTTGACCTTGGGTCAAGGTCAAGGTGAAAGAGCTTGACTGAACAATTATGTGTGTGAAGTTTGAGCTCTAAAGGTCAAATAGTCTTTAATCTATAGGCAAAACTTTGTAATGACCTTGAGAATCTGAATTTGACCTTGGATCAAGGTCAAGGTGAAAGAGCTTGGTTTAATGATAATATGTATGAAGTTTGAACTCTGAAGGTCAAAAGGTTTTTGTTCTATAGGCAAAAGTTTGTTGTGACCTTGAGAATAAAAATTTGACCTTGAAAGTAGGTCAACATTAAATGACTACCTATAAGTAACGTACCATCCAAGTTTCAACTCAAAATCTCAAAATCTGTAGAAATTGGCACTGTTCCAATTTAAAGTTCCATTTTTAACTCGATATAGCGCAAAAACCGTAAATATTTTGTCGAGCATGTAAGTGTAAATAAGTTTGCAAATTTCCCAGAGAACATTTTAAAACAAATTTCGTTCAAATCGTACGGTTAGTTTAGGAGTTACAAGAGCTTAAAGATTTGACCTTTGGTGACCTCTAGCGGGGGCATATGTGAACTTTTCGACAACAAAAAAAATTTCAATTGAGATCTTTGTATGTTCTTTCACATGGTACTATTCATTTTATCACATGATGCGGAACTTGTTTGTAAAGTGACCGGAACGATGAGGAGGTAAGAATAATAATAAGAATAATAATAAGAAGAAAGAAAAGACAATACAATAACAGAAAGGATTCCGACGGAATAGTCGGAATCCTTAACTAGATGGCTACTGTTGCAAGCAACAGACGGATTCCTCCTTTATTAGACCTTCCTTGGAACTGAAGTGTTAAAATCCGAATAAAGAAGATGGAAAAATGAATAGTTGCTTTTGTACCTTATTCACTTCAGCAAATGAGTGTTAAGAGCTTTAGTCTAATTTGGGACTCTTATTTATTTATCAACAAAATAGAACAAAAAGATAATAAATACCTTTCATGTTTACGAAAGCTTTATACTCCATGATCTATCAATTCTAAATCCTTTAATATTACTATCTCAAAACAGAATTGCACAATGATTTTGCAATGAGATAATTTCTATAAATAGAAAATGACAATAGAATCAAAATACAGCCAAATAATGCTACTAAGAAAAAAAACAGAGACCAAGAGTAAAAGAGTTATGTTTCTTATACTATGTTATGTTCAAATAAGAAAGACTACTTGAGTGAAGAATAAATAGCGTAGGACAAAAACTGCTAATTCTACAACAGTAAGTTTGTTATGACCCTGAGAATGATAATTTGACAATGAATAAAGGTCACGGAAAAAAGATAAGTATTTGAGGTAATTCTTTTCAAGAATAAACTTAATCTGATCAAAGCTCAATATTTTATAAACCAAAGCATGTTGTGACCTTGAAATCGAACAAATGACCTTGGGTCAAGGTCAAAGTAAAAGGGCTTGATGCAAGGAATATTTGTGTTTAGTTTGAACTCTTAAGGTCAAAAAGTCTTTGTTCTATAGGCAAAAGTTTGTTGTGACCTTGAGAATCAAAATTTGACCTTGGGTCAAGGTCAAGGTGAAAGAGCGTGGCTTAACGATAATATGTATGAAGTTAGAACTCTGAAGTTCAAATAGCCTTTATTCTATAGGCAAAACTTTGTTGTGACCTTGCGAATCATAATTTGACCTTGGGTCAAGGTCAAGGTGAAAGAGCTTGGCTTAACGATAGTGTGCATGAAGTTTGAACGCTGAAGGTCAAATAGTCTTTGTTCTATAGGCAAAAGTATGCTGTGGCCTTGAGGATCAAAATTTGACCTTGGGTCAAGGTCAAGGTGAAAGAGCTTGGCTAAACGATAGTATGTATGAAGTTTGAACTCTGAAGGTCAAGTAGTCTTTGTTCTATAGGCCAAAATTTGTTGTGACCTTGAGAATAAAATTTTGACCTTGAAAGTAGGTCAGCATTTAATGTCTAACTCTAAGTGACCTACCATCCAAGTTTCAACTCAAAATCTCAAAAAATGTAGAAATTGGCACTGTGCCAATTTAAAGTTCCATTTTCAACTCTGAATAGCGCGAAAACCGTAAATATTTTATCGAGCATGTAAGCGTATAAAAGTTTGCAAATTTCCCAAAGAACAATATAAAACAAATTTTGTTCAAATCCGACGGTTAGTTAAAAATTTACAAGAGTTTAAAGATTTGACCTTTGATGACCTCCAGCGGGGGCATATGTGAACCATTTGACAAGAAAAAAAATTTCATTCAAGATCTTCATATGCTCTTTCACATGGTACTTTCCGTTTTTTCATATGATGCTGTACTTTTTTGTAAAGTGTCCGGAACGGTTTGGGGGTAAGAATAATAATAATAATAAGAATAACTAGATGGCTACTGTTGCAAGCAACAGACGGATTCCTCCTTTATTAGACCTTCTTCGGAACTGAAGTGTTAAAATCCGAATAAAGAAGATGGAAAAAATAGTAGCTTTAGTGCCTTATTCATTTCAGCAAATGAGTCAAAAGAGCTTATGTCTAATTTGGGACTCTTATTTATTTATCAACAAAATAGAAGAAAAAGATAATAAATACCTTTCATGTTTACAAAAGCTTTAAACTCCATGCTCTATCCATATCAAATCCTTTACAATTACTTTCTCAAAACAGAATTGCACAATGATTTTGCAATGAGATAATTTCTATTAATAGAAAATGACAACAACATGAAAGTACAGATATGTTATGCTACTAAGAAAAAAAAAGAACAAGAATAAAAGAGTTATCTTTCTTATACTATGTTAAGTTCAAATGTGTGAAGAATAAATAGTATAGGACAAAAAGGTGAATTTTACAAGACTAAATGCTTGTTATGACCTTGAGAATGATTATTTAATCTTGAACGAATGTCATGGATGAAAGATAAGTATTGTGATTATTCTCATCACAATTGATTTTAATCTGAGCAAAGCTCAATGTCTAATTAATCAAAATCTGTTGTGACCTTGAAATCGAACAAATGACCTTGGGTCAAGGTCATGGTGAAAGGGTTTGATGCAAGGAATATTTGTGTAAAGTTTGAACTCTCAAGGTCAAACAGTCTTTGTTTTATAGAATAAAGTTTGTTGTGACCTTGATAATGAGAATTTGACCTTGGGTGAAGGTCAAGGTGAAAGGGCTTGGCTTAATGATAATATGTATGAAGTTTGAACTCTGAAGGTCAAATAGTCTTTGTTCTATAGGCAAAAGTTTGTTGTGACCTTGAGAATCAAAATTTGACCTTGAAAGTAGGTCAGCATTACATGACTACCTATAAGTAACTTACCATCCAAGTTTCAACTCAAAATCTCAAAAACTGTAGAAATTGGCACTGTGCCAATTTAAAGTTCCATTTTTAACTCGATATAGCGCGAAAACCGTAAATATTTTGTCGAGCATGTAAGTGTAAATAAGTTTGCAAATTTCCCAGAGAACATTTTAAAACAAATTTCGTTCAAATCGTACGGTTAGTTTAGGAGTTACAAGAGTTTAAAGATTTGACCTTTGGTGACCTCTAGCGGGGGCATATGTGAACTTTTCGACAACAAAAAAATTTCAATTTAGATCTTTGTATGTTCTTTCACATGGTACTATTCACTTTATCACATGATGCGAAACTTGTTTGTAAAGTGACCGGAACGATGAGGAGGTAAGAATAATAATAAGAATAATAATAAGAAGAAAGAAAAGACAATACAATAACAGAAAGGATTCCGACGGAATACTCGGAATCCTTAATAATAAGAACTAGATGGCTACTGTTGCAAGCAACAGACGGATTCCTCCTTTATTAGAACTTCCTCGGAACTGAAGTTTTAAAATCCGAATAAACAAGGTGGAAAAATGAATAGTTGCTTTTGTACCTTATTCACTTCATCAAATGAGTCTTAAGAGCTTTAGTCTAATTTGGGACTCTCATTTATTTATCACCAAAATAGAACAAAAAGATAATAAATGCCTTTCATGTTTACGAAAGCTTTATACTCCATTATCTATCCATTCTAAATCCTTTAAAATTACTATCTCAAAACAGAATTGCACAATGATTTTGCAATGAGAGCATTTCTATAAATAGAAAATGACAATAGAATCAAAATACAGCCAAGTAATGCTACTAAGAAAAAAAAACAGAGACCAAGAGTGAAAGAGTTATGTTTCTTATTCTATGTTATATTCAAATAAGAAAGACTACATGTGTGAAGAATAAATAGCGTAGGACAAAAACTGCTAATTCTACAGGAGTAGGTTTGTTATGACCCTGAGAATGATCATTTGACCGTGAATAAAGGTCACGGAAAAAAGATAAGTATTTGAGGTAATTCTTTTCAAGATTGATCTTAATCTGATCAAAGCTCAATATTTTATCAACCAAAGTATGTTGTGACCTTGAAATCGAACAAATGACCTTGGGTCAAGGTCAAGGTAAAAGGGCTTGATGCAAGGAATATTTGTGTTAAGTTTGAACTCTTAAGGTCAAAAAGTCTTTGTTCTATAGGCAAAAGTTTATTGTGACCTTGAGAATCAAAATATGACCTTGGGTCAAGGTCAAGGTGAAAGAGCATGGCTCAACGATAATATGTATGAAGTTTGAACTCTCTTAATCTGATCAAAGCTCAATATTTCATCAACCAAAGTATGCTGTGACCTTGAAATGGAACAAATGACCTTGGGTCAAGGTCAAGGTAAAAGGGCTTGATGCAAGGAATATTTGTGTTAAGTTTGAACTCTTAAGGTCAAAAAGTCTTTGTTCTATTGGCAAAAGTTTGTTGTGACCTTGAGAATCAAAATTTGACCTTGGGTCAAGGTCAAGGTGAAAGAGCGTGGCTTAACGATAATATGAATTAAGTTTGAACTCTGAAGGTCAAATAGTCTTTATTCTATAGGTAAAACTTTGTTGTGACCTTGCGAATCAAAATTTGACCTTGGGTCAAGGTCAAAGTGAAAGAGCTTGGCTAAACGATAGTATGTATTAAGTTTGAACTCTGAAGGTCAAGTGGTCTTTGTTCTATAGGCCAAAATTTGTTGTGACCTTGAGAATAAAAATTTGACCTTGAAAGTAGATCAGCATTAAATGTCTACCTATAAGTAACCTACCATCCAAGTTTCAACTCAAAATCTCAAAAAATGTAGAAATTGGCACTGTGCCAATTTAAAGTTCCATTTTCAACTCTGAATAGCGCGAAAACCGTAAACATTTTATCGAGCATGTAAGCGTAAAAAAGTTTGCAAATTTCCCAAAGAACAATATTAAACAAATTTTGTTCAAATCCGACGGTTAGTTAAGGAGTTATAAGAGTTTAAAGATTTGACCTTTGATGACCTCCAGCGGGGGCATATGTCAACCACTTGACAAGAAAAAAAATTTCATTCAAGATCTTTATATGCTCTTTCACGTGGTACTTTCCGTTTTTTCATATGATGCTGTACTTTTTAATAAAGTGTCCGGAACGGTTTGGGGGTAAGAATAATAATAATAAGAATAACTAGATGGCTACTGTTGCAAGCAACAGACGGATTCCTCCTTTATTAGACCTTCCTTGGAACTGAAGTGTTAAAATCCGAATAAAGAAGATGGAAAAATGAATAGTTGCATTTGTACCTTATTCACTTCAGCAAATGAGCCTTAAGAGCTTTAGTCTAATTTTGGACTCTCATTTCAATTCTAAATCCTTTAAAATTACTATCTCAAAACAGAATTGCACAATGATTTTGCAATGAGAGCATTTCTATAAATAGAAAATGACAATAGAATTAAAATACAGCCAAGTAATGCTACTAAGAAAAAAAAACGGAGACCAAGAGTAAAAGAGTTATGTTTCTTATACTATGTTATGTTTAAATAAGAAAGACTACTTGTGTGAAGAATAAATACCGTAGGACAAAAACTTCTAATTCTACAAGAGAAAGTTTGTCATGACTCTGAGAATGATCATTTGACCGTGAATAAAGGTCACAGAAAAAAATAAGTATATGAGGTAATTCTTTTCAAGATTGATCTTAATCTGATCAAAGCTCAATATTTTATCAACCAAAGTATGTTGTGACCTTGAAATCGAACAAATGACCTTGGGTCAAGGTCAAGGTAAAGGGGCTTGATGCAAGGAATATATGTGTTAAGTTTGAACTCTTAAGGTCAAATAGTCTTTGTTCTATAGGCAAACGTTTTTTGTGACCTTGAGAATCAAAATTTGACCTTGGGTCAAGGTCAATGTGAAAAGGCATGGCTTAACGATAATATGTATTAAGTTTGAACTCTGAAGGACAAATAGTCTTTATTCTATAGGCAAAAGTATGTTGTGACCTTGAGAATCAAACTTTGACCTTGGGCCAAGGTCAAGGTGAAAGAGCTTTGCTTAACGATAGTATGTATGAAGTTTGAACATTGAAGGTCAAATAGTCTTTGTTCTAGAGGCAAAAGTATGTTGTGACCTTGAGAATCAAAATTTGACCTTGGGTCAAGGTCAAGGTGAAAGAGCTTGGTTAAACGATAGTATGTATGAAGTTTGAACTCTGAAGGTCAAGTAGTCTTTGTTCTATAGGCCAAAATTTGTTGTGACCTTGAGAATAAAAATTTGACCTTTAAAGTAGGTCAGCATTAAATGTCTACCTATAAGTAACCTACCATCCAAGTTTTAACTCAAAATCTCAAAAAAAGTAGAAATTGGCACTGTGCCAATTTAAAGTTTCCTTTTTCAACTCTGAATAGCGCGAAAACCGTAAATATTTTATCGAGCATGTAAGCGTATACAAGTTTACAAATTTCCCAAAGAACAATATAAAACAAATTTTGTTCAAATCCGACGGTTAGTTAAGGAGTTATAAGAGTTTTAAGATTTGACCTTTGATGACCTCCAGCGGGGGCATATGTGAACCATTTGACAAGAAAAAAAATTTCATTCAAGATCTTCATATGCTCTTTCACATGGTACTTTCCGTTTTTTCATATCATGCTGTACTTTTCTGTAAAGTGTCCGGAACGGTTTGGGGGTAAGAATAATAATAATAGGAATAATAATAAGAATAAAGAAAAGACAATAGAATAACAGAAAGGATTCCGACGGAAGTCGGAATCCTTAATAATAAGAATAAAGAAAAGACAATACAATAACAGAAAGGATTCCGACGGAAGTCGGAATCCTTAATAAAGAAAAGACAATACAATAACAGAAAGGATTCCGACGGAAGTCGGAATCCTTAATAAAGAAAAGACAATACAATAACAGAAAGGATTCCGACGGAAGTCGGAATCCTTAATAAAGACTAGATGGCTACTGTTGCAAGCAACAGACGGATTCCTCCTTTATTAGACCTTCCTTGGAACTGAAGTGTTAAAATCCGAATAAAGAAGGTGGAAAAATGAATAGTTGCTTTTGTACCTTATTCGCTTCAGAAAATGAGTCTTAAGAGCTTTAGTCTAATTTGGGACTCTCATTTATTTATCAACAAAATAGAACAAAAAGATAATAAATACCTTTCATGTTTACGAAAGCTTTATACTCCATGATCTATCAATTCTAAATCCTTTAAAATTATTATCTCAAAACAGAATTGCACAATGATTTTTCAATGAGATCATTTCTATAAATAGAAATGACAATAGAATCAAAATACAGCCAAGTAATGCTACAAAAAAAACAAAACAAAACAAAACAGAGACCAATAGTAAAAGAGTTATCTTTCTTATACTATGTTATGTTCAAGAAAGAAAGACTACTTGTATGAAGAATAAATAGCGTAGGATAAAAACTGCTGATTCTACAAGAGTCAGTTTGTTATGACCCTGAAAATGATCATTTGACCATGAATAAAGGTCACGGAAAAAAGATAAGTATTTGAGGTAATTCTTTTCAAGATTGATCTTAATCTTATCAAAGCTCAATATTTTATCAACCAAAGTATGTTGTGACCTTGAAATCGAACAAATGACCTTGGGTCAAGGTCAAGGTAAAAGGGCTTGATGAAAGGAATATTTGTGTTAAGTTTGAACTCTTAAGGTCAAAAAGTCTTTGTTCTATAGACAAAAGTTTGTTGTGACCTTGAGAATCAAAATTTGACCTTGGGTCAAGGTCAAGGTGAAAGACCGTGGCTTCACGATAATATGTATGAAGTTTGAACTCTGAAGGTCAAATAGTCTTAATTCTATAGGCAAAACTTTGTTGTGACCTTGCGATTCAAAATTTGACCTTGGGTCAAGGTCAAGGTGAAAGAGCTCGGCTTAACGATAGTATGTATGAAATTTGAACGCTGAAGGTCAAACAGTCTTTGTTCTATAGGCAAAAGTATGTTGTGACCTTGGGAATCAAAATTTGACCTTGGGTCAAGGTCAAGGTGAAAAAGCTTGGCTTAACGATAGTATGTATGAAGTTTGAACTCTGAAGGTCAAGTAGTCTTTGTTCTATAGGCCAAAATTTGTTGTGACCTTGAGAATAAAAATTACACCTTGAAAGTAGGTCAGCATTAAATGTCTACCTATAAGTAACCTACCATCCAAGTGTCAACTCAAAATCTCAAAAAAATGTAGAAATTGGCACTGTGCCAATTTAAAGTTCCATTTTCAACTCTGAATAGCGCGAAAACCGTAAATATTTTATCGAGAATGTAAGCGTATAAAAGTTTGCAAATTTCCCAAAGAACAATATAAAACAAATTTTGTTCAAATCCGACAGTTAGTTCAGGAGTTATAAGAGTTTAAAGATTTGACCTTTGATGACCTCCAACGGGGGCATATGCGAACCATTTGACAAGAAAAAAAATTTCATTCAAGATCTTCATATGCTCTTTCACATGGTACTTTCCGTTTTTTCATATGATGCTGTACTTTTTTGTGTCCGGAACGGTTTGGGGGTAAAAATAATAATAATAATAATAAGAATAATAAGAACTAGATGGCTACTGTTGCAAGCAACAGACGGATTCCTTCTTTATTTGACCTTCCTCGGAACTGAAATGTTAAAATCGGAATAAAGAAGATGAAAAAAGAATAGTTGCTTTAGTACCTTATTCACTTCAGGAAATGAGTCAAAAGAGCCTATGTCTAACTTGGGACTCTTATCTATTTATCGACAAAAAAGAAGAAAAACACGATAAATACCTTTCAAGTTTAGGAAGGCTTTAAACTCCTAGATCTATTCTATCCATTTTAAATCCTTTCATATTACTTTCCTCAAAAGAATTGCACAATGAATTAGCAATGATAAAATTTCTATAAATAGAGAATGACAACAGCATGAAGGTATAGACAAGTAATGCTACTAAGATAAAAAAAGGAAACAGAGAACAAGAATAAAAGAGTTATCTATCTTACTATGTAAAGTTCAAATAAGAAGTACTACTTGTGTGAAGAATAAATATTCAAGAACAAAATCCTATCAATCCTACAAGAGTAAATATTTGTTATGACCTTGAAAAAGTTTATTTGACCTCGAACCAAGGTCATGGATGAAAGATAAGCATTTTAGTTTATTATCATCAAGATTTCTTTTCATCTATTCAAAGCTCAATATTTTATCAGCAAAAGTCTGTTGTGACCTTGAAATCGAACTAATGACCTTTGATCAAGGTCAAGGTGAAAGGACTTGTTGCAAGGAATATTTACGCCAAGTTTGAACTCTCAAGGTCAAATGGTCTTTGTTCTATAGGAAAAAATTTGTTGTGACCTTGAGAATGAGAATTTGACCTTGGATCAAGGTCAAGGTGAAAGGGCTTGGATCAATGATTGTATTTATGAAGTTTGAAGTGTCAAGGTCAAATAGTCTTTGTTCTATAGGCAAAAGTTTGTTGTGACCTTGAGAATCATAATTTGACCTTGAAACTAGGTCATCATCAATGACTACCTATAAGTAACATACCATCCAAGTTTCAACTAAAAATCTCAAAAACTGTAGAAATTGGCACTGTGCCAATTTAAAGTTCCATTTTCAACTCAAAATAGCACGAAAACCGTAAATATTTTATCGAGCATGTAAGCGTATAAAAGTTTGCAAATTTCCCAAAGAACAATATAAAACAACTTTCATTCAAATCGCACGATTAGTTTAGGAGTTATAAGGTTTTAAAGATTTGACATTTGGTGACCTCTAGCGGGGGCATATGTGAACTTTTCGACAACAACAAAAATTTCAATTTAGATCTTTGTCTGCTCTTTCACATGGTACTATTCATTTTATCATATGATGCCGAGCTTGTTTTTAAAGTGCCCGGAACGATGTGGAGGTAAGAATAATAATAAGAACTAGATGGCTACTGTTGCAAGCAACAGACGGATTCCTCCTTTCTTAGACCTTCCTCGGAACTGAATTGTTAAAATCCGAATAAAGAAGATGGAAAAAAAGAATAGTTGCTTTAGTACCTTATTCACTTCAGCGAATGGGTCAAAAGAGCTTATGTCTATTTTGTGACTCTTATTTATTTATCAACAAAATAGAAGAAAAAAAATTAAATACCTTTCATCTTTACAAAAGCGTTAAACTCCATGCTATATAGATATTAAATCCTTTACAATTACTTTCTCAAAACAGAATTGCACAATGATTTTCCAATGAAATAATTTCTAATAATAGAAAATGACAACAACATGGAAGTACATATATGTATAATGCTACTAAGAAAAAATATAGAAACAGAACAAGAATAAAAGAGTTATCTTTCTTATACTATGTTAAGTTCAAATAAGAACGACCACTTGTGTGAAGAATAAATAGTATAGGACAAAGAAAGTGAATTCTACAAGAGTAAATGATTGTTATGACCTTGAGAATGATTATTTGACCTTGATCCAATTTCATGGATGAAAGATAAGTATTATGATCATTCTCATCACGATTTATCTTAATCCGAGCAAAGCTCAATATCTAATCAACCAAAGTCTGTTGTGACCTTGAAATCGAACAAATGACCTTGACTCAAGGTCAGGGTGAAAGAGTTTGATACAAGGAATATTTGTGTACAGTTTGAACTCAAAAGGTCAAACAGTCTTTGTTTTATAGACTAAAGTTTGTTTTGACCTTGAAAATGAGAATTTGTATTTGGGGCAAGGTCAAGGTGAAAAGGCTTGACTGAACTATTATATGTGTGAAGTTTGAACACTCAAGGCCAAATAGTCTTTATTCCATAGGCAAAAATTTATTGTGACCTTGAGAATCAAAATTTGACCTTGGGTCAAGGTCAAGGTGAAAGAGCTTGGCTTAACGATTATATGTATGAAGTTTGAACTCTGAAGGTAAAATAGTCTTTGTTTTATAGGCAAAATATTGTTGTGACCTTGAGAATCAAAATTTGACCTTTGTTGAAGGTCAAGGTGAAAGAGCTTGGCTTCACGATAGTATGTATGAAGTTTGATCTCGGAATGTCAAATAGTCTTCGTTCTATAAGGAAAAATTTGTTGTGACCTTGAGAAACAAAATTTGACCTTGAAAGTAGGTCAACATTAAATGACTACCTATAAGTAACACACCATCCAAGTTTCAACTCAAAATCTCAAAAACTGTAGAAATTGGCACTGTGCCAATTTAAAGTCCCATTTTCAACTCGGAATAGCGCGAAAACCGTAAATATTTTATCGAGCATATAAGCGTATAAAAGTTTGCAAATTTCCCAAAGAACAATATAAAACAAATTTCGTTGAAATCGTACGGTTACTTAAGGAGTTATAAGAGTTTAAAGATTTGACCTTTGATGACCTATAGCGGGGGCATATGTGAACTTTTAGACAACAAAAAAAATTTAAATCAAGATCTTAATATGCTCTTTCATATGGTACTTTCCATTTTATCATACGAGGCGGTTCTTTTCTTGTAAAGGGTCCGGAAAGGTTGGGGGTAAGAATAATAATAATAATAAGAATAAAGAAAAGACAATACAATAACAGAAAGGATTCCGACGGAAGTCGGAATCCTTAACTAGATGGCTACTGTTGCAAGCAACAGACGGATTCCTCCTTTATTAGACCTTCCTCGGAACTGAAGTGTTGAAATCCGAATAAAGATGATGAAAAAAGAATGGTTGCTTTAGTACCTTATTCACTTCAGCAAATGAGTCAAAAGAGCTTAAGTCTAACTTGGGACTCTTATCTATTTATCGACAAAAAAGAAGAAAAAGACGATAAATACCTTTCAAGTTTAGGAAGGCTTTAAACTCCTATATCTATTCTATCCATTTTGAATCCTTTTAAATTACTATCCCAAAAAGAATTGCACAATGAATTAGCAATGAGAAAATTTCTATAAATAGAGAATGACAACAGCATGAAAGTACAGACAAGTAATGCTACTAAGATAAAAAAGGAAACAGAGAACAAAAATAAAAGAGTTATCTATCTTACTATGTAAAGTTCAAATAAGAAGTACTACTTCTGTAAAGAATAAATATTTTAGAACAAAATCCTATCAATCCTACAAGAGTAAATGTTTGTTATGACCTTGAAAAAGTTTATTTGACCTTGAACCAAGGTCATGGATGAAAGATAAGCATTTTAGTTAATTCTCATCAAGATTTCTTTTTATCTATTCAAAGCTCAATATTTTATCAACAAAAGTCTGTTGTGACCTTGAAATCGAACAAATGACCTTGGGTAAAGGTCAAGGTGAAAGGACTTGATGCAAGGAATATTTGCTTCAAGTTTTAACTCTCAATGTCAAATGGTCTTTGTTCTATAGTAAAAATTTTGTTGTGACCTTGAGAATGAAAATTTGACCTTGGGTCAAGGTCAAGGTGAAAGGGCTTGGATCAATGATTGTATTTGTGAAGTTTGAACTGTCAAGGTCAAATAGTCTTTGTTCTATAGGCAAAAGTTTGTTGTGACCTTGAGAATCATAATTTGACCTTGAAACTAGGTCATCATCAATGACTACCTATAAGTAACCTACCATCCAAGTTTCAACTCAAAATCTCAAAAACTGTAGAAATTGGCACTGTGCCAATTTAAAGTTCCATTTTCAACTCAAAATAGCGCGAAAACCGTAAATATTTTATCGAGCATGTAAGCGTATAAAAGTTTGCAAATTTCCCAAAGAACAATATAAAACAAATTTCGTTAAAATCGCACGGTTAGTTTAGGAGTTATAAGGTTTTAAAGATTTTACCTTTGATGACCTCTAGCAGGGGCATATGTGAACTTTTCGACAAGAAAAAAAATTTAAATTTAGATCTTCATATGCTCTTTCACATGGTACTTTCCGTTTTTTCATATGATGCTGTACTTTTTTGTAAAGTGACCGGAACGGTTTGTGGGTAAGAATAATAATAAGAATAAGAATAATAAGAATAAAGAAAAGACAATACAATAACAGAAAGGATTCCGACGGAAGTCGGAATCCTTAATAATAATAAGAAGAAAGAAAAGACAATACAATAACAGAAAGGATTCCGACGGAAGTCGGAATCCTTAATAAGAATAATAATAAGAATAAAGAAAAGACAATACAATAACAGAAAGGATTCCGACGGAATAGTCGGAATCCTTAATAAAGAAAAGACAATACAATAACAGAAAGGATTCCGACGGAATAGTCGGAATCCTTAATAAAGAAAAGACAATACAATAACAGAAAGGATTCCGACGGAAGTCGGAATCCTTAAAAAGACAATACAATAACAGAAAGGATTCCGACGGAAGTCGGAATCCTTAATAAAGAAAAGACAAAACAATAACAGAAAGGATTCCGACGGAAATCGGAATCCTTAATAATAATAAGAATAATAAGAATACAGAAAAGACAATACAATAACAGAAAGGATTCCGACGGAAGTCGGAATCCTTAATTAGTCAGAAATAGTCCCAAAACACCCCCGGAAACTACCACTTTGAATAGATTTTCCGAAATTTTCTCGGGGATAGATTACAAAGTCGGGAGGTATGCATTGCTGCCATGTCCATCGTCTGCATGTGTACATACACGTTTCGGAAACAACCTACATTGAAGCACGTTCATATAGGATTTTTCCATCTGGGGGATATAACAGTCCTATGCAAGTCATAAAACACACATATTTCTTTACCAAATCTTCGATATTAAACCCTCTATAAGATTGACAAATTTTTACTTTTTTAAGATCGTTTTAAATTTGAGGTCATGATCAGTCTTTTTAAAATGAATAATTAAAATTGTTTGGCCAGATTTGGACCGGCTACCTCCAAGAATTTTGCAAAGAATCAAAAATGCATGTTTTTCTTTATTTTTAGAATCGATTTTCCAATAAATAATTTTACCTTTCTATCTGGATGATTCAGGGTATGGGGCACCCATTATAACTTTTGTCAAGGAAATTTATCATTTACTTATTTTCTTTACATTACAAAAATTAACAAAGAAGCGTTTGACCTAGAGTGAAGGTTGGGGGGGGGGCGGGTCAGGTAACGCTTGGAATTTGCAAAAATTGCTGCTATTTTTCCTAGCTTTTACATGAATTTATGGCTGGAAACCCCCCACCTCCCCTGGGCTGACCTCCCTGCCCTTTTAAAACTTTTCTTGATCCGCCCTTTCCTTAGAAAATCCTGAACATGTCGACTTCTGCATGTCGTACAAAAACAACACAGTATCTAAAAATGTCGATTTTTTTTAAAATATACTAATCGTTACTGACCTGCCGACACTGACTGAATCATAAGCAACTTATTCCTTCTAAATTCAGTTCAAATACGAGCTACAGATGCCACCAAATTGTTTCATTTTTTTCGAAATTTTATCACGGCTCTTTCTAAGCACGCAATATCTGGCAAAATCCATTACATTTTCAAAACTGTCCTGTTCTCTTCCAAATAAAGATATTTACATAAGATAAACTGTGTTGTCTTTTTTAAACTTTGATCTAAGGATATTTTTAATGCAAAAACTTCATGCTGTATTTTTAGAATTGATATGATTTTTTTTCCGTGAGGCCTGAGAGGGATAAAACAATCTGTAAAAAATGCGTAAAATCAACTGAAAAAAAAAGAAGAAATTTCTGGCTTTGTAATGTTATTCTTTTCCTTGCTCTTTGTCAGTGACCATAAATAAACAATATCAGGTGAAAAAAGTATGTATATATCGAAATAACGACCCGCAATAAGAGGAAGACACCCCCCCCCCCCCGAATTTTACAACCCCGCGTTTTTCTCTTTATGAACGGTATAAGCTCAGAATGAAGCTTAAAATCGTAGGCTAGACTCTGACTTTGCTAGTTTTTCACTTGTAAATAAGTTATTCGTTAAATGAAGATAATACTAAAAAGAAAAAAAAAACATTTTCATCAAATGAATCAAAAGAAAAAAGTTACCGGGATGGGCGGGGGTGCGATGGATATAGCATTTCTTAGGCCTTTCAACTAAATTCTAAAATCCAAAAAAATTCCTTTGAAAGTGCTTCACGACTTTTGAATCTGTGTCTAAATAGCAGTAAGGAACTTTGAATCGGGAAAGACATGCTAATTATCGATACCGAATTTTAAATTAAATCTGCTTAAGAAGGGAGGTAATTCAAACTATAAAATTTAACAAACATTTGATACCCGGGACCCATCTTGAGTCACCGAGTTATACGGGTTCTTTAAAATATGTAACGCACAAGAAACGAAATGAAAAGTAACGGAACGATTTTTTTTTTTTGGTCGGCAAGGAATTTTAAAAAATCAAACGTAATAGTAAACGACGCAGACATCATAGAAAAAGCCCTGTAAATTTCAATTATAGGTTCTTGTTATCATTGAACTTATTAAATCAAAATTTACGAAAAATTTAAAATTAAACGGTTTGAACACAAGTTGTTCAAAAAAGCAAACAAAACAAATTACAAAAATAAGAAAAGATGAAATTTTCACGATTTTCAGATTTCTAAACTGAGTTGTACAAAAAAAATCTGAGTGACTAGATGAATACATTTCATTTAATTTCAGAGATCCCTCTTCTTTTTGCATGGATTGTTTGCTATAGACATGTAAAAGAAATGTCCATATCGTCATGATTCTTCACTTTGAAAACAACCTCTTTTATCTATAATACAGCTACATGCTGGGATAACTGAAAAAAAAGGGGGGGGGGGGGGGGGGGTTCCCATCCAATATTTCACTGAATAATTACTGGTCGACATCATGCAGTGAACTTACGATGGTTTTCTTTTTAAAGCCGAGCAAAATTTGTCAAAAACATCGATTACGTACGTTTTTTTTTTTTTTATTGATGTGAGAACCTTAAGAATTTTTTTTTCTTTCTTCTCCAGGAAATTTTTTTAGAGGGAGGGGATGGGGTGGTCAGCCTTTCTAACATATGGTTTTGAAAAAAAAAACTGAAGAAAAAAATTGAACTCACGTATACGTATATGCAAATAGAGTCACAGAAAATTCTGGATCAGATTAGAACGGTGAATGAGTCAGAATGAAATTTGATAAAAAATAGGCACTGGAAAACGAGTTTTTTTCACATTCATGGTGGTGTCCAAAAGTGGGAACCGATTATCGCAAATAATCGATTATCGCTCGATTCTTGATTCCGATTATTGATTTTGGCTCTCATTAATCGATAACATATAGTGACTTGATTTAAAGAACGAATCTTTATGAAAAGGTTTCAAGTTGAATTGTCTAAAATAACGCCCCTCGCATGATTAAACATATGTACAGGGTAGTCTTCTATTTCAAGGTTGTTCTGATGTACAAGGAGTTAAGTTACCAAATCAAAAAAGGTATAGCCCATCAAGTCTTTTCAGTTGAGTTTAAAAAGAAGTTAACTTTTCTTTTTTTTTTTTTTTAGAAAAGGAGAGGCACTGAAACCCTGTGTCTAAAAAAATAAATATATGAATAAGCAAAACCTGACTCTTTTATCATAAAAAGTGTATTTCGTTATTAAGTAGTCAAATGTATTAATATTAACACATATGAAGTGCTGAGGTTATCATTGTCTTGACTGAGAGTAAATGGAACAAATCTGCGTAAATCGATAAAATCGCATTGGATGGCCAAACCATAGACTATGAAGGCTCTGCCGATTCATCATCACGTATGATTTTGTATATCAGCTGAAAAAACACATCTTATTTTTTTTTTTTTTTTTTTTTGAGTTGGCAAAGCCAACTCTCATTGCTACCGCTGTCAACTTTGCACTTGATAACCCTGCACGGACCAAACAACACACAATGTTACTGGCGCAGTAAGAAATAGGACCACTGCGATTTGACAAAAGAACATATTAGACGACAGACGTTTAAGTTCAAGTTGTAAATAATGGGTTAAATGCGTTATGAGAATGCAAAAAAAAATGCTACAAGGAACGATGCTACAGGAATAGCGATCACTTGTTTATGTCAGTGCATTAAAATATGGCGCATCTTTTTCTTTGTACTTCCCTCCTCTGTATAAGGAGCACCCCATTTTTAGATAGATATAGGTAAAAGTATTGTATTTAGGATAAAAAGACCTTAGATTTTTAAAAAATTGTGGATGTGTAGAAGACTAAAGATAAATAAATCAATCAATCAATCAATCAATAATATTTATTTAAAGTCAGACATAATTTATAACAATCAACATTAGCTCTGATGAGCTATTTACCGACTAGGAAAAAAGGTTTTTCAGTTTGATACTTAATAAACCTAAGATGTTGGTTTTAAGGTGGTCAAGAAGTTTCAAAAGCGAATATCTCCTAAAGTAAAAGTGATAGGACTTTATACTACATACATACACCCATAACAATTGCAACAAATTTGACATGATCATATTGACCTTGAACTCTGACCTCAAAAGCAGTTATTTGCTTAAGAATTTCTATCATTTTATATATTTATATATTTCCAGACTTTTTTTTTTTAGATTTGAGACAACTCTTGAATTGTGAGAATCACTCATTCAAGCATTTGAGGCATAGATTTGGAGTTTGATTTGTGCCAGTTTTATACTTGTCTTCTGTAGTTCGTCTCAATGTTACTTTTTGCCAACTCGCAGGACTTTCAGTCCTTTGATTTTGTAAATTCAAAGGCGGGGGGGGGGGGTTTCGGACTGATCCCCCTCCCTAACCCATCCCCCTAGCTCTTGATCCACGCTTTCAAGTGCCGAGCAGACTTTAGGTGACATATTTTGAGTATAAGTATATATACAATTAAAACTCATAAAAATGTATATAGCGATGTATAAATTTATCAAATATTGAGAAAAAGAAAATGTAGAGCACAGCCCTGTATTCACACTTTTAGAAATGGATCATTGGCGGATCCAGGATTTCAGAAAGAGGGAAGGGACGTACATGTTTCTCATTTCTCCCTCTGGAGTCCTTTATATGTGACCTTCAAATGAATTATATTTATGTTAAATTGGGTGATGTAGGCAAGCGAATACGTGCGAGCAGTTTTTGTGGTTTTTGTTTTTTTTTTGTTTTTTGTTTTTATTTTGCTGCGTCTGGGGTAAAATGTCAGAATTTTTTTTTATCTTCCCTCTATTACTCTTTTACTCTTTAAGGAAAAGGGGTACATCGGTAAGCCGTATTGTTATGAAATGATCATATACATTTAAGTGGTTAAAAACTGGCGAGCGAAAGCGAAAGTCAGTGAATGTTTTTAATTTTTTTTAATCGTTACAAAAAGATGGTCAATATTTATCAGTTACGATCTCCATTGCATAATATCTTTATATTCAAAATCAAAATTTGAAATTCCAAATCCCCCTTTACCCCTATTGATATGACAGAGATCAATCCAATCAAAACATTAAAGAAAAGAAAGCAGAATGCAGAAATGTATTGTAAAATCTGAATCGGATGCGCGAAAGTTCCCGTTGGCCTTATCCAAATCAATAACTTTTGATTGAAAGGGGAGGGGGAGAAGGCGCCCCCCCCCCTACATATTAATCACATTCACAGATTTTAACATTTAGAACGCGGGCTGAGTATACCCCACCTCTTTAATTAGCAAATGGTTGAATTACAAAATAATTTCAATACATGTATATCCATAACACAAACAATTTTCAAACATCATTCACTTTTCTTGTGTTCTTTAAAAACTTCTTTTCCATCCCTCCTCCCTTAAACCCTTTGCAAGCAGGGCATAGGCGGCCGGCGCGGCCAACGCCCTCCAATTGAAACTGAATCATGCAGATATGCTTTGTTTTACAGATTGTGGACGAGGGATGATTACATCAGTTCCTCTTGTATGAGCAGTAAAGCTGAAATCTGTATTAATATCATTTCTGCGTCTTTTTTTAAGGTTGGGGTCATTGCCGTCACCTTTTTTTTTTATAAAAGTGTGTATTTTCAATGTTATGGATAATCATAGGCATGCTCTCTCTCTCTCTCTCTCTCTCTCTCTCTCTCTCTCTCTCTCTCATATATATTCTCTTTATTTTCCCGTTACTTTTGATGCTGTCTTCGTTATGCATTACATGTATTTTTGTTTCTAACTCATGATATTTATCTTAACACAAACAGGTTTATCTGCTTTTTATTTTTGATGTTTATTTTAAACTGAGAATTTCGGGATACAATTTTTAGTGAATACTTATAACCCTCTTCCCCCTTTATATAAGCAGAGTTTAACGAAATCGGTTACATGTATGCCTAGATTAAACCTTGTCAGCTACTAGATAGTCTTTTACAGATCTGAAATGTAGATTATGAAATATGTATAAGACGTACTGATCTTTGACTCGCAGTTCCCGAGGCACATAGGGTGTGCAAGCGAAAACATTACCACAGTTATATCGTAAACGAATGATTAAATGGTAAAATTTGTAATTTTGTTTTTCGTTTCATTTCGTTACTTTTCACTTCGTTTCATAGTTTAAAGGGTCTCGAATTTTACAGATATTATTAAAGAGTTCTCTCCCTTCCAATAAATTACCACATGAACATTTGTAACTCGGTCTAA
>VSWD01000012.1:16877658-16946336 GCA_033119305.1 Pinctada imbricata
ATTTATGAAGTTTGAACTGTCAAGGTCAAATAGTCTTTGTTTCTATAGGCAAAAGTTTGTTGTGACCTTGAGAATCATAGTTTGACCTTGAAACTAAGTCATCATCAATGACTACCTATAAGTAACCTACCATCCAAGTTTCAACTCAAAATCTCAAAAACTGTAGAAATTGGCACTGTGCCAATTTAAAGTTCCATTTTCAACTCAAAATAGCGCGAAAACCGTAAATATTTTATCGAGCATGTAAGCGTATAAAAGTTTGCAAATTTCCCAAAGAACAATATAAAACAAATTTCATTCAAATCGCACGGTTAGTTTAGGAGTTAGAAGGTTTTGAAGATTTGACCTTTGATGACCTCTAGCGGGGGCATATGTGAACTTTTCGACAAGAAAAAAAATTTTACATTAAGATCTTTATTTGCTCTTTCACACGATACTTTCCATTTTATCATATGATGCGGTACTTTGTTGTAAAGTCTCTGGATTGGTTTGGGGGTAAGAATAATAATAATAATAATAAGAATAACTAGATGGCTACTGTTGCAAGCAACAGACGGATTCCTCCTTTATTAGACCTTCCTCGGAACTGAAGTGCTAAAATCCGAATAAAGAAGATGGAAAAAAGAATAGTTGCTTAAGTACCATATTAACTTCAGCAAATGAGTCAAAAGAGCTTATGTCTAATTTGGGACTCTTATTTATTTATCAACAAAATAGAAGAAAAAATAATAAATACCTTTCATGTTTACGAAAGCTTTAAACTCCATGCACAATCAATATCTAATCCTTTACAATGACTTTCTCAAAAAAGAATTGCACAATGATTTTGGAATGAGATAATTTCTATTAATAGAAAATGACATCAACATGAAACTATTAATTTGTAATGCTACTAAGAATAAAAAAGAAAGAAACAGAGAACAAGAATAAAAGAGTTATCTATCTTACTATGTAAAGTTCAAATAAGAAGTACTACTTGTGTGAAGAATAAATAGTTAAGGACAAAATCCTGTGTATTCTACAAGAGTAAATGTTTGTTATGACCTTGAAAAAGTTAATTTGACCTTTAACCAAGGTCATGGATAAAAGATAAGCATTTGAATTTATTCTCATCATGAGTCCTCTTAATCTAATCAAAGCTCAATATTCTATCGACAAAAGTCTGTTGTAACCTTGAAATCAAACAAATGACCTTGGGACAAGGTCAAGGTGAAAGGACTTGATGCAAGAAATACTTGCGTCAAGTTTGAACTCTCAAGGTCAAATGGTCTTTGTTCTATAGGAAAAATTTTGTTGTGACCTTGAGAATGAGAATTTGACCTTAGGTCAAGGTCAAGGTGAAAGGGCTTGGATCAATGATTGTATTTATGAAGTATGAACTGTCAAGGTCAAATGGTCTTTGTTCTATAGGCAAAAGTTTGTTGTGACCTTGAGAATCATAATGTGACCTTGAAACTAGGTCATCATCAATGACTACCTATAAGTAACCCACCATCCAAGTTTTAACTCAAAATCTCAAAAACTGTAGAAATTGGCACTGTGCCAATTTAAAGTTCCATTTTCAACTTGGAATAGCGCGTAAACCGTAAATATTTTTATCGAGCATGTAAGCATATAAAAGTTTCCAATTTTCCTAAAGAATATTTTAAAACAAATTTCGTCCTAATCGTACGGTTAGTTTAAGAGTTATAAGTGTTTAAAGATTTGACCTTTGATGAGCTCCAGCGGGGGCATTGCTGAACTTATCGACAAACAAAAAATAGTTAAAGAAGATATTGTAATGCTCTTTCTGATGGTACTATCCCTTTTGCTCTGTGTTAAAAGACCTTTGAATAAATTGTCTGGAAATGATGAGGGGGTAAGAATAATAATAATAATAATAATAATAATAATAATAATAATAATAATAAGAATAATAATAAGAATAAAGAAAAGACATTGCAATAACAGAAAGGATTCCGACGGAATAGTCGGAATCCTTAATAACAGAAAGGATTCCGACGGAAGTCGGAATCCTTAATAATAAGAATAAAGAAAAGACAATACAATAACAGAAAGGATTCCGACGGAAGTCGGAATCCTTAGCTAGATGGCTACTGTTGCAAGCAACAGACGGATTCCTTCTTTATTAGACCTTCCTGGGAACTGAAGTGTTAAGATTCGAATAAAGAAGATTGAAAAAGGAATAGTTGCTTTAGTACCATATTCACTTCAGCAAATGAGTCAAAACAGCTAATGTCTAATTTGGGACTCTTTTTTATTTATCAACAAATTAGAAGAAAAAATAAAAATAAATACCTTTCATGTTTACGAAAGCTTTAAACTCCATGCTCTATCAACATCAAATCCTTTACAATTACTTTCTCAAAACAGAATTGCACAATTATTTTGCAATGAGATAATTTCTATTTATAGAAAATGACACCAACATGAAAGTACTGATATGTAATGCTACTAAGAAAAAAAAATAGAAACAGAGAACAAGAATTAAAGAGTTATCTTTCTTACACTATGTTAAGTTCAAATAAAAAGGACTACCTGTGTGAAGAATAAATACTATAGGACAAAAAAGTGTGAATTCTACAAGAGTAAATGATTGTTATGACCTTGAGAATGATTATTTGACCTTGAACCAAAGCCATTGATGACAGATAAGTATTGTGATTATTCTCATGACGATTGATCTTAATATGACTAAAGCTCAATATCTGATCAACCAAAGTCTGTTGTGTGACCTTGAAATCGAAGAAATGACCTTGGGACAAGGTCATGGTGAAAGGGTTTGATTCAAGGAATATTTGTGTAAAGTTTGAACTCTTAAGGTCAAACAGTCTTTAAATTTATAGAATAAAGTTTGTTGTGACCTTGAGAATGACAATTTGACCTTCGGTCAAGATCAAGGCGAAAGAGCTGAGCCTAAGCATTATATGTATATAGTATGAACTCTGAATGTCAAAAAGCCTTTGTTCTATAGGCAAAAGTTTGTTGTGACCTTGAGAATGAGAATTTGACCTTTGGTCAAAGTCAAGGTGAAAGAGCTTGACTGAAAAATTATATGTATGAAGTTTAAACTCTGAATGTCAAAAAGCCTTTGTTCTATAGGCAAAAGTATACTGTGACCTTGAGAATCATAATTTGACCTTGGGTCAAGGTCAAGGTGAAAGAGCTTGTGTTAATGATAACATGTATGAAGTTTGAACTCTAAAGGTCAAATGGTCTTTATTCTATAGGCAAAACTTTGTAGTGACCTTGAGAATAAAAATTTGACCTTGAAACTAGGTCATCATGAAATGACTACCTATAACTAACCTACCATCCAAGTTTCAACTCAAAATCTCAAAAACTGTAGAAATTGGCACTGTGCCAATTTAAAGTTCCATTTTCAATTCGGAATAGCGCGAAAACCGTAAATATTTTATCGAGCATGTAAGCGTGTAAAAATTTGCAAATTTCCCAAAGAACAATATAAAACAAATTTCTTTCAAATCGCACACTTACTTTAGGAGTTATAAGAGTTTGAAGATTTGACCTTTGATGACCTCCAGCAGGGGCATATGTGAACCATTTGACAAGAAAAACAATTTCATTCAAGATCTTCATATGCTCTTTCACATGGTACTTTCCGTTTTTTCATATGATGCTGAACTTTTTTGTAAAGTGTCCGGAACGGTTTGGGGGTAAGAATAATAATAATAAGAATAACTAGATGGCTACTGTTGCAAGCAACAGACGGATTCCTCCTTTATTAGACCTTCCTTGGTACTGAAGTGTTAAAATCCGAATAAAGAAGATGGAAAAATGAATAGTTGCTTCTGTACCTTATTCACTTCAGCAAATGAGTATTAAGATCTTTAGTCTTATTTGGGACTCTGATTTATTTAACAACAAAATAGAACAAAAAGATAATAAATACCTTTCATGTTTACGAAAGCTTTATACTCCATGATCTATCAATTCTAAATCCTTTAAAATTACTATCTCAAAGTAGAATTGCACAATGATTTTACAATGAGAGCATTTCTATAAATAGAAAATGACAATAGAATCAAAATACAACCAAGTAATGCTACTAAGAAAAAAAAAACAGAACAAGAGTAAAAGAGTTATGTTTCTTATACCATGAGAAATACGGGTAATGACCATATCTCTGTTTATGTTATGTTCCAATAAGAAAGACTACTTGTGTGAAGAAGAAATAGCGTAGGACAAAAACTGCTAATTCTACAAGAGTAAGTTTGTTAGGACCCTGAAAATGATCATTTGACTGTGAATAAAGGTCACGGAAAAAAGATAAGTATTTGAGGTAATTCTTTTCAAGATTGATCTTAATCCGATCAAACTTCAATATTTTATCAACCAAAGTATGTTGTGACCTTGAAATCGAACAACTGACCTTGGGTCAAGACCTTGAGAATCAAAATTTGACCTTGGGTCAAGGTCAAGGTGAAACAGCTTGGCTTAACGATTATATGTATGAAGTTTGAACTCTGAAGGTCAAATAGTCTTTGTTTTATAGGCAAAAGTTTGTTGTGACCTTGAGAATCAAAATTTGACCTTTGTTGAAGGTCAAGGTGAAAGAGCTTGGCTTCACGATAGTATGTATGAAGTTTGATCTCGGAATGTCAAATAGTCTTTGTTCTATAAGGAAAAATTTGTTGTGACCTTGAGAAACAAAATTTGACCTTGAAAGTAGGTCAACATTAAATGACTACCTATAAGTAATACACCATCTAAGTTTCAACTCAAAATCTCAAAAACTGTAGAAATTGGCACTGTGCCAATTTAAAGTTCCATTTTCAACTCGGAATAGCGCGAAAACCGTAAATATTTTATCGAGCATATAAGCGTATAAAAGTTTGCCAATTTCCCAAAGAACAATATAAAACAAATTTCGTTTAAATCGTACAGTTACTTTAGGAGTTATAAGAGTTTAAAGATTTGACCTTTGATGACCTCTAGCGGGGGCATATGTGAACTTTTAGACAACAAAAAAATTTTAAATCAAGATCTTAATATGCTCTTTCATATGGTACTTTCCATTTTATCATACGAGGCGGTTCTTTTCTTGTAAAGGGTCCGGAAAGGTTGGGGGTAAGAATAATAATAATAATAAGAATAAAGAAAAGACAATACAATAACAGAAAGGATTCCGACGGAAGTCGGAATCCTTAATAAGAATAAAGAAAAGACAATACAATAACAGAAAGGATTCCGACGGAAGTCGGAATCCTTAATAATAAGAATAAAGAAAAGACAATACAATAACAGAAAGGATTCCGACGGAAGTCGGAATCCTTAATAATAAGAATAATAAGAATAAAGAAAAGACATTGCAATAACAGAAAGGATTCCGACGGAATAGTCGGAATCCTTAATAAGACGAAAGGATAATGGCAGAAAGAAGGATGTCATAACGCATGGTATAATGACAGTTATGCATTGACGAAGGACAAATGTAAAATGCAGGGAAGCAAAATTACACAAAGAGAAAGATAAAGTCAATTTGAAATGAAAGCAAGACAAATGAACATGGAATAATCAAACATTGAATGAAGCAACATAGCATGAAGCATGTAAGCAAGTCAAATAGCATTGTGACCCTAATCCCCCTCCATAGGGGAGGGGTGGAGATTTTTAAGTGTATGTAATAAATATATTCATTTCTTCATAATTCATAAAGCTATAGATATAAATGCCTGCTTTTGATATCGATTATTGATTATTTCATCAGATAACTTCATTTCTCATATCAGGTGTTACATGTATTTACTCACAGACTTCTAATCACTCAATGTCACGGTGGACGAGTTTGAAGCTCGTCTTATATACCGGCGTTGTAGCGATGTATCTGGATTTTAGGTCGTACCTTCATTGGTATGCATACGTCAGCAGGTGTGATGGGTCGCTATAGCTTATTTCTGTGTCATGGGACGGAGATTGTTAGAGTCTATATCTAACAATCTCCGTCCCAAAAAATTTTACTGTTTCATCAAAGTTTTTAATGTACGCTTTCAGCTTTAAAAGTCGGAGCTGATCTTTGCGAATTACAGGGCAAAAATTACACTATAGTGATGGATTACTTTTCTCGTTATCTAGAGATTGCATACCTTGCATTGAATTGACAATGTTACTAGCAATCACGAAAGTGGCAAATTAAAGAATATGTTTGCCAGATAGGTTACCTTAGCAACTCCTTACGGATAACGGAGGTCAACTCTGTTCGAAATCATTCAGACAATTTCCGCTGATTATAGATTTCATCAAACGTTCTCTAGTCTTCATTATCCCCTATCGAACGATGAGACAAAATTGCGAAGCGCATACTCAATGAGCCAGATGTATTTTTAGCTTTAATGGCTTACCGTAGTATTCCCGTAAGTGCAACATGTAGTTGTGCGTCCGAACTCATTATGGGACGCAAAAATCAGAACTACCTTTCCGACTAGTTCTGACCAACTAGAGCCATGATGGCCTGATTTGGAAAACGTAAAGGAAAAAGACAGACAATCCAAACACGGGGTGGGTCTAAATTTCAAATGAATGCATGGAGCTCGTACTATATGACCGCTCCGTGTGGGAGACCGTGTTAGAGTCAAAACTGACAATTTTGACTTTTGGGATGAGGCAGGAATCGTCATATCAGCAGATTATGCGAATCGATTATATGTTGTGAAAACTCTCCGTGGAAACTTCAGGAGAAAGCTACTACATGTCAATGATGAAGTGTAAGATTCATCTGTGTCAGTATTTAATCAGCCACAGTTCGCGAATGATTTTCAATATTTGTCCGAAATCGAACTACAATTATCCAATTAATGGGATAACAACACCTCAGAGAGTAAAGGATCAACCACACAACTTACCGAGGATTCTCCGAGTGAATTTGTTGCGGACCTTCCGCCAAACATTACATCAACCGTCACACGAAGTGGCCGTGAAATCAAAACACTAAAATATATCAGTGCCTTTGTGTCCCACATTTATTCTTAATTCAGTCATGGCATGTGTTTTGAACAATTTGTTTTTGTCAAGAATTTACTTGAAGATTGCATTTAAATTCTCTGCGTTACGTTTTACTAAGAATGAATAGAAACATAAACATTCTAATAGTTTCACGTAATCATAAGCCATTAAATCAATTTCTAATCATTCTGCAATCTTATTTTGGTACAATGGGAAATTCAATACTGATGTAGATCTATTTTGAATTAAGTTCTCTTACTTAAGATAATGAAAGATAATTTTTTATATATCTTTTTATCTTAAGGAAGAAGATGTTTATAAATTTCATAAGTTCCAATTTTGAATTTCCCGCTAAGTAATGCATTTACATTCCTATCATGCATTGTAGTATTGTTAAGTTCGTCATATTGATTAAAGTTGAAACTGGACATGGACTCTGTCCTCCTTTAGAAATCCATCATAAAACACTACAAGACATTTCCTTTTTGAATTTGTATCATTCGCCAAAGACTTTCTAAACGGATGTTTCTTCATCATCAAACTCTTTTAAATCTGCATTTGTACTTTTTACACTTGAATAATCATTTTCATTGCCAGCGACTTTCATGAGGCTTGTTTCTTCGCTGTAAGTCTCATGAAAATCTGTATTTATTTTGCAATCTCGATTACACGAGCAACATAACAAACATATTAAGAATGTCTCGCAATTACTACATGATTTGGTAGGTGATGAAGAAGTCATTATGAGTTTTACTTTTGTTCTATCATGTTTTATAATAGTATCAAAGTCATCCTCCTTTTTCCCAAGAAACTCGAACAATATTTTGGGAGTTAGAGCAATAAAGGCAAGTTTGAATATGTAATCGGAATTCTCATCATCAAACGTATTGTTTTTTATAAGTACAATAGTGGTAACAACAAAGAAACAAATACACCAAAAAATTTTGAAAACTATCCAAAAAACTCCTTCTTTAATATGAAAAAATGTGTTAGTCATACGATCAAACTTTTCTTCTGTGATATAAGCGGTATCACTGTGCGGCTTATCTATTTCCTTTTGTAGTTCATTCATTTTTTCCAAAATGTTTTTATACCGTGTAATTAAATCTACAAGAAACATTACAACATAAGGCAGCGTTGTGACAGTTACGATTAAAATACGCATAAGATGAACCGTTAGGGTAAGAGCCACAAAAACTATGTAAATAAAAGTTCGCAAGAAATTGATGCAAGCTGAAAGTACTACCCATTGTGAAACGGGAAACAACAACGTTAAAAATACAGACAACAAACTATATACTAATCGTAAGGGGGTGATAGCACATCCATTACGAAGATCTCTACATGTTTTTCTGAAGTCTCTAGATATTTCACAAAGTCCAATAAAATTCAACCAAAGAAACGGGCAAAATGATATGGATACACTGAAAATAATTCCTCCTAATGAACGAAATAGAGGGAAAATATATAAAAAGAAAATCGTTTTCAAACAATTAGTTAAACTGTCAGTTTTTTGCTGTGCCCAATAATCACTTGTACACAATCGACAAATTTCATTATCCCAATATTTACGTGATGTAATATGCAAAACATTTTCGATAAAGATTTCAGTGAAATAGCGGGGAGAATTATCTTCCTTGTGATCAAGAGATAAGGAGAGAACAACCCTACAGAGCAAACAAATTCCTACCAAGAGTAATGCAAAATACACAGGAGCATTGGCGATGCTTATTCTAATACATGGGATGGGAATGCCTACTCTGTAAACATAATGATACTGCTTAAGTATTTCGTTCTCAAATATAACGAAACGGTAAACAGAAGTACATGAAAGGGTTAACCAAAAGATAATTGAAAACTTGATGTAAGCTGACCGTCGTATCTGATCAATATCATTACTTTTCCCATAATTATGGATGTAAAATGTTTTAAGAATAAATCTGTTAAACCCAAACGGTATTTCATGTGGCCTATATCTCCGCAAAACATCTTTACAATTTTCCTCTTGACTTTTATTTGTATTCTCTATTATATCTTTTATCTTTTCAGTAATTGTTCTTAGCTCGAGAAGCTTATACAACATAGGATAAAAAAGGGCAAGTATCAAACAAATTATAACTATCCAAACACTTGCCTTTGCTTTGATGCTCGTTTGTTTTGAGCGATCGAGAAAAAATGAGCAGTCAAGATCATATCCTATCCAAGCCATTGTTATGTTATAGATAACGTTTTTTTGTATCACATCATTTTCAAAATTCCTATTGCAAAGATAGGAATCTGTGTGATTTTGAAATATTTCTTCCCAGAGCAATTCTTGAATTTTCATTTCTAGACTTTCAGTGTCATTACAATGTTCTGGATTGTCTATCGAAATACTCACGATGTTGTCCTTGTATGCTGGCTTAATGATGTTGTACGTTACAACGTCAAGATCAACAGGGTACTCCATGAAAAATATATTTTTTTCTAGGACCCACTGCCATTCTGTTAAGCTGTTTTTTTCATTAGAAGACAGATAATTCAAATCATGATTAAACTGTACATCAATGAACATTATACGATCAGTACTATCTTCAGGTAGGAATGATCTTTCGAATACGTCACGAGCGTTGTTAAATGACATCTTATCCGCATATACTTCACATGTATTACCGAGAGCTGCATTTAACTTCGCTGAAAAACAAACAAATATATGGTGCAGAAATACTTTAGTTAAAGTCAGTGAGAAAGATTTTTGTTACAAGTTTGGGTCAATGTTTGCATGTTAAAAGCTTTAATTTTCGAGCAATATAAACATGAACATCTCACTCTATGACAAACGTGACGACTTCAATTTCAGCATCACAAACTTTACTTTTCTGAGTAGCAACATCCCTTTATCGCCTGCTAATGGTGTGTTCAAATCTCAGTTGATACGCTACGCCAGAACAAGTACCAAGCATTCATATTTTATTCTGAGAGCTCGGCGTCTTTTAGATAAGCTTCTCAGTCAGGGATGCGTTTGTGACCGACTAACATCGTCTACGTTCTACTGTCGATATGGGGAACTCATCATACACTATGATGTCCCACTCTCCAGAATGGTGGATGATATTCTGTCATAGACCATTTGTACCGTCCAACCAAAGATTATCCTATATATTTTTTAAAATGGAAGTAACCGGATGTAACAATTCTACCGAATTGTGGCGACAAGTGTTGCATGTAAGCAGGAGATGCTTACTCCTCCTGGGCATCAGGTCTTTCTCCCATATCGGGAGTTCGCTTCTTTTTATGTGGTGAAGGTTTTTGTTTGTTTGCTTTTGTTCCTGTTTTATCCTGATTTTGTATGCCTTCAGTTTATGATTTTTTGAAATATCGATTTCGTGATGTATAAAGGGATATGGTCATTATTTATATTTGTCATACATCACTTACCTACGGTGTTCCGCTAAGACGGGAGGATAAAGAGGATGATGAGCTTCATTCAGAGGCGAATGAACAGTCGTGTCACATTCTTGTCTGTTCTCATGAAGTATTTTTTTGCGCGATAGGTACGCGAATGCAAAAAGAAAATATGCTTCGAGTCCGCTACGATAATAATGCGATAAGAATAGAGAAGAATGCGACACGAATGTGCCACGATAAAAAGAAAAGATACTGAGGCAAATGAGAGGCGAATGCAGGAGATTGGGACACGACTTTAAGCGGATAGTGCTGCGAGGCAGGAGACTGAGTCACGACTTTAACTAGATAGCGCTGCGATCATGGCAAGAATGTGACAAGAACAAACCAAAACATTTGACATGTCCAGAAGCATCAATACCCTTAGCTGACTTTGATCTCTTTCCAGGTTACTTTCTCCTTGGAAAAGTTTCAAATTTAAAATATTGATCGGCACACTTTTACATCAACTCTGATGTCATTATTCTTGTCACTGTCGTGTGTGTTTACAGTTCTATCGTGGTAATATTATGTCACTATCGTGTCAAGATCGTGGCAGATTCGCGTAGTTTTTATTTCCTTCGCGACACATTCTTGACGCATTCGTATTACATTTGAGTCAGATCCTTTCTTGTAGGGGCTATCTCGTGGCTCATTCTCCTCCACCTTTGGAGCAAAAATCACGCGAATGTGAGGAGAACGGAATGCGAATGGAGAGGAATGCAACGCGAATGCGTTGCGCACGTGCCGCGAGTTTAAGGCGATTATAAATTCAGACGCGAATGTTTTAAACAGTTTGAATCATTCGTATCGGTGTCATGAACAGGGGAGAATGCAGGATAATATGACACGATTGTGACACTTTAAGACAAGAATCCCCGCGATTCTATGATTAAACAAAATCATCTAATCGTAGCTCTAATGCCTCTGTATTTGCGACAGTGGAAGCCCGGCTTTAGGGACATCGCTTCTTCGCTCTTGAAATGGACACGCTCCTTCGCATCGTAACTTCGCTTCTTCTCAACTTCGCCTTTTCGCAACTTCGCTTTTTCGCAACTTCGCTTTTTCGCAACTTCGCTTTTCGTCTTCCTGTTTGACAGTAGCACATGGGAAAGAATTGAAACACGGTTAGGGTTAGGATTAGGGTTTGGGTTTGGTTTGGGTTGGGTTATTGCTAGGGTAAGGGCTAGAGCTAGGGTTAGGGGCTAGTGTTGGGTTGGAATAAGGGTTAGCGAAGGAAATTTCATCGTAACTTCGCTTCTTCACATCATAGCTTCATTTCTTCATAACTTTGCTTCTTCACACCGTGACTTCGCTTCTTCGCTCCTTAGTGTCACAATTTTTCATGCGAAGAAGCGATGTCCCCAACGGAACACCGTTTATACCTTGAATTTAGGCTTAGTTTTATTATATACTCATATATGTTTTCCGTTGCAATTATAATGTCATTATATGTACATCTAATAATAGTGAAAAGAAAAAAGTCATGAAATAGATCAACTTCATTTTTTCTTATGGCAATGACTGTAGTAAGAATAAGTCAATTAGAAAAAAATCTAACAGTTAATGTGGACCACAAAGCATGTATTCTCCAACATGAGACCGAGAACTCTCAAATGTTCCTGGGGTGAAATTAATAGAATCTATCCCGAGATGTGATCAGGGACGAGAAAATCCAACTCGAGTGTCAAGGATTTGCTTTTACTATGACGAGGTTTGCCGAGTCGTGGACAGAAGCAAATCCTGGCCATGAGGGTTGGATTTCCTTGTCCCTGATCATATGTGGGGATTGATTTTTTTCTCTCGTTGTCTAAAAGAGCTCAAATATGAAGTTTTTATGAATTGTTTTTCATACTATGACCGGAAACGCAGCAATCATGTATGATGCCACAATGACGTTACAATTAAAAGCACTTCCGGAATTGGCTTATCTCACCCTGCAGGGTGAGACAACAATTTTCCTGACGCCTCATTTCGCATACAAATCAGTCTCAAGTGAGAGAAAAATAGGTTTTCTCTCGATCTACTGTGTAAGGCATAAATTTACACGAGTGACGAAAATTTCGTCTCCTCCCCGAATGGGGCGTAGCGGAACGAGAGAAAAGATGAATATTTTACGTCACGAGTGTAAATTTGTGTCTCACTCACTAGAAAGTGAGAGAATTGATTTTTTCTTCTATGAAACATAAGAAAAAAGGAATTCAAACCACGTTTCATGCCATCAAACGCAATGTTTTCTGACGACATTAGGCACGGTCCATTTGATATTCAGGGGGGGGGGGGGGGGGCTTGGGTTTTTTGTCGGAGCAAGATTATTTTTTTAGCCCCGAACCGGGGCAAAATTATTTTTTTCTTACAAAGTTGGAGCAAGGAAATTTCTTTTATAACAATGGATGTGAAATATATTAAGAATGTTTGTGTTTTTTCAATAGAAATTCTTTATTTTTACTAAAATTACTTTAAACATTACTTTATTGTTATGTAAAACTTGTATTCACTTCTAAACTGAGAGAGATAAGATTTTTACAATATGTGATATATAATTTTCAGTATACAAAATGTATATAACATGTATAAGGTCATGTAACATGTAAGAGGGCCTGATGCAAGTTTTTACAGGTAGAAATGAAAACTAGTGAAAAACTTAATTAAATTCTCCTATGAAATTAGACACTATGGTGATACATGTATCTATAAATAGTAATAAATTATATTGATAATGTAATTAAGCATTTTAATTGTTTCAGTCACATGCATATATATTTAATTTGATATTTTCAAATATGAACTTGCCATTACAGAAGATAATGGTGAGCGAAGCGAGCCAAAAGTTTTTTTTAAAAAGTAAAAACTGCGGCGAGCGAAGCGAGCCGAAAAATTTTCAGGAATTTTAAGCGAATTTTATGGTTATTCTTCAAATTCAGGTTACTTGTAAGAGCAAGATTATTTTTTTCTGTCTCACCATAAGCAAATTTATTTTTTTCATCAAAATTCAGAGCAAAATTATTTTTTTCGAAAAAAACCCAAGCCCCCCCCAGAATATCAAATGGACCGTGCCTTACTAAGACGTCACAATTGTATATTTTCATCATTGGTCAATTCGCAAGATCGCAATACAGTGCCTGCAGCATATCCGTTCTGATTTGCATTTAGTCACCTACTTAAACCATTGTTCAAAACTTGGGCAACGTTTCTGCCTGAGTGAAATGACGTTAAACAATCGAGAACAATCAAAGAGTGCGCGAAAACATTCGTTTAATCTTGGTTAGAAGTATTTGCGATCTTCCGTATAGGAGCCCTTGAGAATTGTGTGTCTCAATGGTCCCTGTAAAGTGCGAAACGGAACAGAAACAACCGAAACAAATCGAAACGAAACAGCTCGAAACGAAACGAAACAGATCGAATCGAAACGAAACAAAACGAAACGAAACAGATCGAAACGAAACGAAACAAAACATAAAACTTAAAGAACTTGAGAAAAAAACATAAAGAGGAAGCATTGCTGAGAACACACGTTTAAAGACAAAATCTGCACGTTCATAAGTTCTAGTGGACAGATGATACCTTGAAATAGTCGAAGCTTGACCTTTAGAAACATAAATGTTAAATGCCATAGATGTATTCTAGTGGACTAAGGGGGAGGGGATAAATGACCTCGTTATGAAACCGTAATAGAAAATAAATCGGGGGAGCACATTTCGGGAAAGAAATATAATACCTTTTAAAGCAAAATATGCCACCCCCCCCCCTCATTTTTCTTGATAAAGTTTTTAAAAATACAGAATTATACAGTCCCGTCTCCTCTGTACTAGAATCCTCCCGGCTAGATAATACTTTTCACCTGCCCATGACGAGGTCATCGATCCCCTCCATAATTTCATCCTCAAATGCAGTTATATAATGGAATTAACCATAACATGTATGTTTTAAACGTCAACTTTTACTCTTTCAAGAAACCCTCAAGTCATTATCTAGAACTGAAATATCAATTTAAAGGCAATAACATGCAGATCGATCTTGACTTTACGTAATCGGTCTCGGCGGCATTTCCCCCTCTATATGGCTTTTTCTCTAAGTTGTTTAAAATATATGTTTTGTTTCGTTTCGTTTCGATCGGTTTCGTTTCGTTTTGTTTCGTTTCGTTTCGATCTGTTTCGTTTCGTACTTTACAGTGACCCGTGTCATATAGGGTATGATCAAAACTGGAGAAGGAAAATGTTTCCGTTCAGAAGTTTGGCAAGGAAAGTACCTTTTGTGACCTAACACTTCCGTATTATAATAATATTTATATAAACGCTAATTTCCTGTTGCAGTGTGGAACACTTAAAATTGTTCTCCATGACATGGATGTTTTTAAGTGGCTTATTTACTTATTTCAAGCTCTGTCATCTCAAAGGAGCTTTGATGTGGCACTTTATCAATTTGACCGCATAAATATTATTTTACTATTTCGGAAACTTGTCATTCAATTCAAAAATTTCATCGATATTAAAGGATGTTAACAACTTAGCATCAGGAAATACAGGAAATTTGGAGACGCACACTCTCTGCACAAATTTAATTAAAAATGACTTAAATGAATTTTGGCTGTGTCTAAAAATCACTTTGGATGTAAGCATCATCACTGACGAGGATTTAAAATCTGAAACACGTATCTGGTGAAAAATAAATTGCAATTGCAATATATATATATAAAGTCCTATACTATCCAAAATGGGTCCCTGTAAAGTGCGAAACGAAACAAAAACGAAACGAAACGAAACGAAACAAATCGAAACGAAACGAAACAGATCGAAACGAAACAAAACGAAACGAAACGAAACGAAACGAAACAAAACATAAATCTTAAAGAACTTGAGAAAAATGTAAATGCAGAAAAGTATCACGGATGTCAATATCTGGATATATTATTGCCTTCAACCATTATTTCTTGTGGCTGGAGGGTTTTTTAAAGGGTCAAATTTGACGACTAAAACATAACATATACGGTACATAGCACAATTGCATTTTAAAGGATTAAAGGAAAGTGAAAGGGATGAATAACCTCGTCATAGCCAGAAAAAAATAATATTTATAAGGGAGGAGTCTAGTGCAGAGGAAAAGGATTTGCTCCGTTATATGTATTTGAAAACTTTATCAGAAAAATGAGAACAAATACTGGGGGGGGGGGGGGGGGGGGCACATTTCGTTTGAAAAAGAACAAAAGATTTTTTCCCTGAAATCTCATTATTGTGGTTTTCTATCCCCTCCCCATTATTCCTCTTAGATACATGAATGGCATTTGACATTGACTTTTTTTAATTGTCAACTTTGACTCGTTCAAGAAACCCTCTCGGCACTCGTTACAAATGTAGAACTCTTGGATTAAGACAATATTACATGCTCATATTGTCTTTAGATATTCGTTCTCGGCGATTTTTTTCTCGTTTTCTCATATTCTTTAAGTTTTATGTTTTGTTTCGTTTTTTTTCGATTTGTTTCGTTTCGTTTTGTTTCGTTTCGTTTCGATTTGTTTCGTTTCGTTTCGATGTGTTTCGTTTCGTTTTGATTTGTTTCGTTTCGTTTCGATTTGTTTCGTTTCGTTTTGTTTCGTTTTTGTTTCGTTTCGCACTTTACAGGGACCCATCCAAAATCAGGAAAAGTAGGATCCAACGTTAATGATATAAATATGTAAAAAAAGATAAAGCAGCACAAATAAGCGATTCACATTTTACTATGACACGCGTTTCGACTAATATGCTTAACCTCTTCAGATTATTATAATAAAACATTATCATATGTAGGTTCTTAGTTTTGTACCAAACTTAAAATTTGTGCGATAATTGCAACATTTCTTTTTATTTTTGAAAGATATGTTAACTTTGATTAAAATAGCAATTCTTCCGCTCCTTGGTATGTTAACAAAGTACTTAAACCCGTCATTTACCAGTTGGACTCTTAAAAGTAATAACGCCGAGAATGGAGTCTAAAATGGTATAATATTTAATACTTCACAGAATTTGACGTGGTATATTACCTATATTTTATTTGGTTTAGATCTTTTTTCGTTATTAAAAGATGGACCATATACATTCTTGCGACCAGTTTAAAATAACAGGGGTCTTTTGATGATATCATGCAAATTTGGGGGCAATTCTTGAAAAATGGTCAGGTACTTCTTAAGAAAGTTAAAAGTCCACTGGAATTGTCAATATTGAAATATATGTTCTATAGTACCAATCGTATTGTACTAGACGCGTGTTTCGGATATTGAATCCTCTTCAGTGGTACTTCATGTTAGACAGTTTAAATAAAGTCAAAGTGAATTTTCCAGGCGCAATCTACAATACAGACAGCTCCAAATGTTGTGTAGGGTTTATTTGTATTTAAGTGAAAAATATGGCCAATAAAGCCTGTGTTTGTGAAACACGAATGCCCCCGGTGGCATCTTTGTTAGTATGAACACTATTTTCTGTTGGTATCTTTGTTAGTTTGAACACTATTTTCTGCTTAGTACATGTATGTGAAAGGTCAAGGTCAGGGTCACTTGGTTTAAATTTTTTGGTATCGATGGAAAAATCTTGTGACAAGGAATACACATGTGAAATATCGAAGCCCTATCACTTACCATTCAAAATTTAAGTTATGCCCAATCTTAAAGTTTTTCAAAAGAAGGTCAAAGGTCAAGATCAAGGTCACAAGGTAAAAATTTTTGGTATAAATTGAAAGGTCTTGTCACAAGGAATACACATGTGAAATATGAAAGCCCTATCACTTACCATTCAAAAGTTATGCCCAATGTTAAAGTTTTTGAAAAGTAGGTCAGAGGTCAAGGTCAAGGACATGAGGTCAAAATTTTTGGTATCAATGGAAAGGTCTTGTCACAAGGAATATACATGTGGAATATGTAAGCCCTATCATTTACCATTTCAAAGTTGTACCCAATGTTAAAGTTTTACAAAAGTAGGTCAAAGGTCAAGGTTAAGGTCACGAGGTTAAAATTTTTGGTATCAATGGAAAGATCTTGTCACAAGGAATACACATATGAAACATGGAATCCCTCCCACTTATCATTCAAAAGTTATGTCCTATGTTAAAGTTTTTCAAAAGTAGGTCAAAGGTCAAGGTCAAGGTCATGAGGTCAAAACTTTTGGTATCAATGAAAAGGCCTTGTCACAAGGAATACACATGTGAAATATGAAAGCCCTATCACCTCCCTATCAAATGTTATGTCCTATGTTAAAGGTTTTTGGACAAACAGACAGACAAACAGACGGACTGAGGGTAGGCGCAAAGAGCTTGATTCTAAATATGACCGAAAAAAAAATATGACGAAACCCCAGCTAACCGAAGCTCGTATTTTTCATTAAAATACTATTATGCATTACATTGTTTTCTACCGACAAAATCAATAAAACTTAACCTGTGATGTTTAACAGTTGTTTGGGGTATTTTGAAAAGAAGGTGACTATGAACTTTATATTGACTTTTGTTAAACGTCTTCAAATTCAATAGCATCATTTATCTAACCTATGTGTTTTAATCATACGGTTGTTTACTATTTCTATTTTTATCGTGATTTTCTCGTAGCAATGACGGTGAGCGGCAGAATGCGCTGCCAGCATTTTCTCTGACTGAACATACCCATCAAAGAATTGTTTTACACCCATTTTTAAATCAAGATCCATAGGAATTCGATAGAAGTCCCAATCTCAAAGTGCAACAGTTCTATTTAGCATAACTCTATAATAATAGTTCATGTTTCAGGACAAAGTTAGTCAGCGTCAAATAATAAGAGTGCCGATGCAAATTTTGCGCGTTTTTCATGACGTCATAGATAAATTGACGTCGATTTTGATGACGAAAGAGACTCAGATTAAAATGTTGTTCGGATGGTGTATCCTTGAACCTTAACATTAGAAACAATGCAAGCAATATTAAATACTGTGATAACTAATAGTTAAAATATAATGATCAGAGTTGTCTTTCTTTGACAGATGTATGATTGTAATGATCTAGCCTGACCGACCAGGAGGAGCTAATTCAAATAAGCGACTTAGACAATCGATTAAATTCTAGGGTAGATAGATTATGATATGCATAAAGTAATTGTATGTAGAGTGAATATTCATTACCAATAATTTTGTATAGTTTTATATCCACAACCAATGCAATTTCCTGAGATGTAACTATTGAAAAGAATGTGCTGCAATTTGTGTATTAACACTCGTGACGTCACAATGTATAAGATCTAAATAAACATGCCGCGACGGTTCTAACCTGCAAACTGACGAGATGAATTTAAACGTCACCCTTTAACCTAGAAAAGGCGATTTCAGAAAACAAAAATGAAACAGTCAACTATTGTGTATATATATAGAATAAGTGTCTTATAATTTGTGTTTTGTTACGGGTATGCAATACACAGCAAGTGCATTCATCGCATGAAATGTGCTTATGCGCATTACATGTACGGTAAATGCACTTGCTGTGTGTTGCATACCCGTAACAAACCTGTAACAAAACACAAATCAAGTAACTTATTCTCTATATATTATCTGGTCAGAATTAGACTATTCCAATGACCAGGTGAAAATAAGCTCCTCCCGGTCAGGTCAGTCTACTACGACAATACTTTCAGTTTAGAGACGACAATTTTGGTTTTCCAAATGATATTGTTTTATTCTCTTGTGATTTTGAATGCCTGCTTACAAGGTCAGTGTAAGACTTTTTACTTCTATCTAGATATTTGTATAAGTATTGTACCTATCTCATAAGCGTTTTTTAAAGAATATTTTAAGACGTAGGGCAAGACGTTGGGCAAAAAAACGTTTTTTAGTAGAATCCATTCGATCAAAGCTTTTGATTTTTCGACACTTTACACTACAATTCAACATTCTAAATTGAAAGAAAGACTCGCAAAAATTATATAAGTAATGCGTTTACAAGTAAGAACGGTTATCGCAAATACAAATTTATTGTTGTTAACTATGACAAAACCTACTTTGTAAAAGAAAAGTCCGATTCTGAAAATAAGTACACTGAAACTGATATTATTCAGATGTTAATCTTTCTGATTGACAACATTTTTGTGGTGTTTGGAGGAAAGGTCTTCCAGCAAATAGTTGGAATTCCAATGGGGACCAATTGTGTCCCACTCCTTGCCGACATTTTCCTTTACTCGTACGAAGCTGAATTCATTCAATCTCTGGTCTCTGAAGGGAAAAGATACTTAGCTTCTGACTTCAACTTCACTTACAATTACATAGACGATGTGTTGTCCATCAATAATCCAAAATTCGCGGATTACCTGAGCAGTATCTATCCTTCGGAGCTTGAAGTCAAAGAAACTACAGAGACAAATAATTCAGCACCCTATTTGGACATATTAATGTCCTACGACACTGATGGTCACTTGAACACCTCACTCTATGTCAAACGTGACGACTTCAATTTCAGCATTACAAACTTTCCTTTTCTGAGTTGCAACATCCCTTCATCGCCTGCTTATGGCGTGTTCATAACTCAGTTGATACGCTATGCCAGAGCAAGTACGAAATATACGGATTTTGTTCTGAGAGCTAGGCGTCATTCAGATAAGCTTCTCAGTCAGGGATATGTTTGTGACCGACTAACATCGTCACTGAGAAAGTTCTACGGTCGATATGGGGAACTCGTCATACACTATGATGTCCCACTCTCCAGAGTGGTGGATGATATTCTGTCATAGACCATTTGAACCATCCGACCATAGATTGTACTCTAAGTCTTCCAAAATGGAAGTTACCGGATGTGACAGTTCTACCGAATTAAAGCGGCTGGTGTTGCATGCAAGTAAGAGATACTTACACTTCCTGGGCACCTGGTCTCACTCCAATATTGGGAGTTCGCTTCTTTTCATATGGTGGAGGTTTTGTTTGTTTGCTTTGGTTCCTGTTTTATCCTGATTTTGTATGCCTTCGGTTTCTGATTTTCTGAATTATCGATTTTGTGCTGCATACAGGGATATGGTCATTATCAATATTTGTCATCGGTAACTGCTGCAACGGGGTCTTGTTGGAGATCTCCTCCCTTCTTTTTGCAATCTCTGAAGATAGTATGGAAAGCCATTGTTTTTGACACAGTTTGTCATAATCCCATTTTGTATTCTACATATGTTTTTGACACCTTTTTGTTTTGTTTTCATAATGTTTGACACTGTAAACAACTTTTATGGCACTCATTATGGTTTTCGTTTTATTTGAGCTTTAGCCACATTTGTAACAACTGTTCAACGACTGCTACGCATTTCAACTTAAATTGGTTCGGAATTTTCTTCAAGAGGGTGTAAGAGTTGGAACCCTTCTACATTATGAAAGCGATGGTCACAACCCGCCGTATGAGCTGTCTACGTGCAAAATTGTAGGCAACCTCTGGGTATCCTTACGGTGTCTGCGCGTTGTCAGAAAAGAAGAGAGAAAGAGAACTTTACCATGCAAAGTGTATTGAGCATAAAAATTCCTGTGATGCTTCTTTTGATAAAAAAGAAGCCCTGCGTATGAAATTACCGACATATGAACAGACTATGGCAGCTAGCTCTTAGTGAACTGGAGACCGATATTAATAAAGCCTTTGTGACGTATTCTCCAGTTTCGGAGAAAAGTGCAGTACCTTGAACAAGTGAATACGAGTGAACCACGGATAGAAAAGGACAACAATCGGTTAAATTATGACAGGACTAATGTTGTCGTTGACAGAAGACTATCTGAAACAAAGAAGTTAGACATCGTGGAATTTTTTTTCCTGGTCATTGGAATAGTTTAAATCTGACCAGGTAAATAGAGAATAAGTGTCTTAATTTGTGTTTTGTTACGGGTTTGTTACGGGTATGCAATACACAGCAAGTGCATTTATCGTACATGTAATGCGCGGAAGCGCATTTCATGCGATGAATGCACTTGCTATGTATTGCATACCCGTAACAAAACACAAATTAAGACACTTATTCTTTATATATGCACAATAGTCGACAGTTTCATTCTTGTTTTCTGAAATCGCCTTTTCTAGGTTAAAGGGTAACGTTTAAATTCATCTCACCGCTGGTCACTTTGCAGGTTAAAACAACCGTCGCAGCGTGTTTCTTTAGATCTTATGTATTGTGACGTCACGAGTGTTAATACACGAATTGCAGCACATTCTTTTCAATAGTTACATTTCAGGAAATGACATTGGTTGTGGACATGTAACTATATAAATTATAGGTAATGAATATTTAGTCTACATGCAATTACTTTACGCATATCATAATCTATCTAATATAATTGCGCATGCGTTGAACTAACAAGAACTTCCTCCAGAGCTCCTGGAATGTTTTACTATTTCTCTAAATTCTAGCTGTTATCTGCAGAAGTAATGAATGAGAGATAACTCAGGAAGGTTCAGGTTTTGCAAATAAGCTGTTGATTGTTGGATCAGATTGACAAATATGGATAATGACCATATCCCTGTATACAGCACAAAATCGATAATTCAGAAAATCAGAAACCGATGGCATACAAAATCAGGATAAAACAGGAACCAAAGCAAACAAACAAAAACCTCCACCATATGAAAAGAAGCGAAGGGAATGAGCTAAGAATAAAGTATATGATCTTTTTCTTTTTCAAAGTCAGTGACCTTGACCATACAACTTCCTTTGTACATTGTTGACTTCCGGATTAACATCGTTTGTGTGCGAGATTCAAACTGTTAAGATAGGTACAAGTGAATAAGAAATGAATTGCTTAGGAATTATATTTAAGTCATGCTTGACTCTGTTTTTTATGGAAAGTACCTTAGTAGGGAATCATGGCATTACTCATGGAATCAGGGTAGCCAGAATTTCCTTTGCAACGTTCAACCTCTCCAAACTAAGGTTTAACAACAGAAACATTGTTCCTCCTAAACGTGTATCGCTAGTACCATTGAACCTTTTACTGATCATACTATCAGCAAATATTAAGTTAAATCCAGGCCCTGAGAGCCAGGTGATTGCTGATTACCCGTGCGGCAGTTGTAACTCCCAAGTTCAAGATGACGATATGGGTAATTTGTGTGATGACTGTAATATGTGGTTTCATATAAATTGTCAAAACTTAGATCCAAAGATGTATAGCATACTAGGAAATTTCAGCTACTCTTGGACCTGTCAAAACTGTGGTCTACCCAGCTTTGCTAGTATCTTCAACATCAATATTGTCAGAAAATCCATTCTTAGCAATAATGATTCCAATGAAATCAGTGATCCCAATGAAACTCTTGATCATATTGGGAAACCAATCTATGCGTCAACCCTTAGAAAGAAATCAGGTTCCTGTGGCAAAACACCTCACAAAATCAAACTGATGATGTTAACTGTCAGTCCATTGTAAATAAAAAAGAAAAGCTACATGCCCTCATTGAGCATGAGGAACAAAATGTCATAACTGGTACTGAATCATGGCTGTCCCCGTCTATTTACGACAATGAAATTTTCCCATCCGAGTTAGGCTATACCATCTATAGACGGGACAGACAAACTCAAACAGTAGTTGGTGGTATTTTCATTATGCTACAAAACTCATATGTCGGTACCCATAAATCTGAATATATACCATACGCAGTGTGAAATTATGTGGGTTGAGGTTGAGGTAAGAGGCTCAAAGCCCCTCCTTATAGGTGCTTATAACAAACCAAAGAAGACCAAGAAAGTCAGTCCCAACTTGAATTGTCACTATCCAAAATAAAAGAGTCAGGAAAGTATTCCAACATTATACTTTCAGATTATTTTAATCTACCATTCATGGACTGAGTAAATGAAACAACTAAGCCCAGCTGAACAACATCTCTTATTATGAAAAATTCCTAACTATTCTAAAGGACTGCAATCAAAATCAAGTTGTAGACTTACCAAGAGGTGAGAATATATTGGACCTCATTTTCACAAACAATCCTACCTTAATAAACACCCAGCAGGTCATTTCTGGTATAAGTGACCATGCTGTAGTAGAGGTAAGTCTTAAGCCACACATACCTAAAATCATCCTCTACAAAAAAGCAGACTTGGAAGGCTTCCAAGCTGAGATGGGTAAGTTCAAGTCGAAATTCTGTTCCCAAGACCATTCACATAGTGACGTCAATGATATGTGGTCTGATTGTATCCTGCTCCTGAACAAAGGGATATCTACATTCATCCAATGTAAGAACTGTAGGCAAACCAACGGCCTCCCTTGGATAAACCAGGGTATGAGGAGACTCATACGTTCTCGTGATAAGCTTTATAGAAAAGCGGTAAAATCAGGCAACCCTAACATGTACTTTATGTCTTCCGAAATGGAAGTTACCGGATGTGACAGTTCTATCGAATTGAAGCGGCGGGTGTTGCATGCAAGCAGGAGATGCTTACTCTTCCTGAACACCTAGTGTCACTCCCATATCGGGAGTCCGCTTCTTTTCATGTGGTGGAGGGTTTTGCTTGTTTTCTTTGGTTTCTGTTTTATCCTGATTTTGTATGCCTTCGGTTTCTGATTTTCTGAATTATCGATTTTGTGCTGTATACAGGGATATGGTCATTATCCATATTTGTCATCAAAGCAACCTCGAGGTTGCTGAAACACCAAAATGCAAGTTCAAAAGAAGATACGTGAAGCGTAACATAATCTTGAAGACATACTTGGAATCTCCAGGAGCAAAGTGAAGGTAACATGCCTTCTAATAAACCAGCCCCTAAGAAGCTTTTTACCTTAATTAAACACTCAAAGCAAGATACCCAATCAATTCCTCCTCTTTATCATGATGGTAAGACATTCTAAGACACAGACACCAAGGCAGATATATCAAATCGCCAACTTCAGTCTGTGTTCTCTCAAAAAATCCACTCTCACTCCAACAGTTATGTCGTCAAACCATTCAAGACCACCTTAATTCAGGCAAGCTAAATCCAGAAAATATTGATTCTTCTTTCCAGCATAGCAAATATCATGCCATGCCGACCTTCACCATAGGCACTGAAGGTATATGTAAACTTCGTTCATCATTACAGTCGAAGAAGGCCGCAGGACCGGATAGGATACGACCTCTTGTCCTCAAGGAACTCCGTCATGAAATATCTGACGTGCTTCAGATCATATTTAGTAAATCACTTGAGACAGACAAGCTTCCCTCCCAATGGTTAAATGCAGACATCAGTCCCATCTACTATTTAAAAGAAAGTTAACCGGACCCTTGCTAGTAACTATCGCTCTATCTCTCTTGTGGTCACGGAGCACATTATTACTTCTCAAATTGTTAAACATTTCAGTAGAAAAAACATCATCTATGAACTTCAACACGGATTCCGTGAAAAAGATCTTGTAAACCCAGCTTATCATGCTTATAAAAGAATTATTACAAAACGTGTAGAAAGGTAAACAATCTGACTTGGTTCTTCTTGACTTTAGCAAAGCCTTTGATAAAGTATCCCAGGAAAAGCTTCTCCATAAACTACACCTCTATGGAATCGGAGGTAATGTTCTATCCTGAATAAAATATTTTTGGGCAATATATCTCAGAATTCAAGCAGTCGTCATCCAAGGTAAGCAGTCTCACATAGCCCCAGTCTCTTCAGGTGTTCCACAGGGGTCGGTACTAGGGCCCATATTTACAGATACATGGACGATGTGTTGTCCATCAATAATTCATATTTCGCGGATTACCTGAGCAGTATATATCTTTCGAAGCTTGAAGTCAAAGAAACTACAGAGACAAATAATTCAGCATCCTATTTGGACATAATGTTGTCTGATGGTCACATGAACACCTCACTCTATGACAAACGTGACGACTTCAATTTCAGCATTACAAACTTTCCTTTTCTGAGTAGCAACATCCCTTCATCGCCTGCTTATGGCGTGTTCATATCTAAGTTCATACGCTATGACAGAGCAAGTACCAAATATATTGATTTTGTTCTGAGAGCTAGGCGTCTTTCAGATAAGCTTCTCAGTCAGGAATATGTTTGTGACCAACTAACATCGTTACTGAGGAAGTTCTACGGTCGATTTGGGGAACTCGTCATACACTATGATGTCCCACTCTCTAGAATGGTGGATGATATTCTGTCATAGACCATATGAACCATCAAACCAAAGATTGCACTCTTTGTCTTCCGAAATGGAAGTAACCGGATTTGACAGTTCTACCGAATTGAAGCGGCGTTGCATCCAAGCAGGAGATGCTTACTCTTCTTGGACACCTGGTCTCACTCCCATATCGGAAGTTCGCTTCTTTTCATGCGGTGGAGGTTTTTGTTTGTTTGCTTTGGTTTCTGTTTTATCCTAATTCTAATTTTGTATGCCTTCGGTTTCTGATTTTATGAATTATCGATTTTGTGCTGTATACAGAGATATGGTCATTATCCATATTTCCATATTGTCTTTTTCTGGCATATATCAATGACCTGCCTGATAATATCACATCACAGGTCCGTTTATTTGCGGATGACACAGTTGTCTACGCAGCCATTTCAAGGAGGGATGACTCCATTGCCCTGCAGAAGGATCTTGACACTCTGTATCTGTTGGAACACAGATGGGATATGGAGTTTAATCCTAGCAAGTGCCAAGTCCTTCGGGTCACTAGGGCAAGGTCCCCAATACCGACCAAATACTTTCTTCATTACCAGGAACTTGAGGTTACAAACTGTGCACAATACCTCGGTGTAGACATAATTTATATAATTAAGTGCTAATAATCATGTAGACGGAATCACCGCCTCAGCTCACAGATCACTTGGTATTCTCCACCGAAATCTAAAAGTAAATGACGCTAAAATCAAATCTATTGCTTTTCAGACCATGGTGAGACCAGTATTGGAATATAGTTCCAGCTGCTGGGATCCCTACAATTTTAGAAATTTAAACAAAATTGAAATGGTTCAGCGACGCGCGGCTAAGTGGGTACGGGGTGACTATAAAGGGACATCGAGTGTCACCCACATGCTACAAGAGCTTGGATGGAGAACTTTAGCTCTTCGTCGTGCTAATGCAAGACTAATCAAGCTTTATAAGATCTTACATGGCATGGTAGCTATCCCAGCCCACTCCTATGTTCCACAAATCACCCGCACACATACCAGTTCCCGACCACACGCGATCCCAGAAATCCAGGTCACCAGAGATTATTTCAAATACAGCTTTTCCCCACTCATCATTGTTCAATGGAATGCCCTCTCTCCTGATATCCCTCTGTGTCCTACAGTTGATAGCTTCAAACAGGATGTGTGCTCAATAGAGCACATGAGCCCAAGAAAGTAGACAGTATACCCTGTATTTAAAAAACCTTTTTAATGCACATTTCTCTTTTTTTTTTACTTCACTAAATATCCTCCTATCCTTTTTGCTTGTCTCTAACACACTATCTTCTTTTCAATTCTTTATTTTTCTTGCCTGTACAATCCTCTTTTTATATATGCAGTACGCGCTTTTAAACCCTGCCAATAATACCCGATGCTGAGGAGTCTGGCAGTAATGGAAGATAGATCTACCCTAAAATTTAATCGATTGTCTAAGTCGCTTGATTGAATTAGCTCCGCCTGGTCGGGCATGCTAGATCATTACAATCATACTTTGTCAAAGAAAGACAACTCTGATCATTAGATTTTAACTGTTAATCATCATAGTATTTACTATCGCTTGCATTGTATCTAATGTTAAGGTTCAAGGGTACACCATCCGAACAACATATCACTTCGGACTCTCTTATTCAGACGTTGCACATTCTGAAGAAGCAGGACTTGTTCAAGTATTTTAGGATCTGGTGTTACTTTATTGTAGTTAAATGCGAAATTTATAACAGGTTTCTTATTCATTGTTAACTTCTAAGTATGCAATTATCTTAATACGAGATTGACAATCCGAATATTTCCAGAAGATGTTCAACGTCTTAAAATTCAATAGCATCATTTTAGATCAGATAAAATTTCAGCATGGACCAGAAATGCACGTTTTGGGTACTTCACCCTCGTCAGTGATCCTCAATCTAAACAATGAAAAAATGGCCAAAGAGTGTGAAAAATATAATGTCCAACAATGTACGTACCGAAAAAGTAGCAGGATTGGGTGGGATATGATGCTACAGGACCCACGTTTTAGAAATTTCAAGATTTTTTGATAACAGCAATTTTCGAATGTGGCAAAGAGAAAGACGATCATCCGAACTCGGGGACTCCTGGTCCACAAGCAGTGACACTCACCAAGTTGTTTAAATGTTGAACGTCTTCTAATTCAATAGCATCATTTTAGATCAGACAAAATTTTAGCATGGACTAGACATGCACATTTCGGGTAGTTAACCCTCGTTAGTGATCCCCAATCTAAACAATGAAATATGGTCAAAGAGTGTGAAAAATATAAGGTCCAAAAATGTACCGAAAAACGTAACAGGAGGGGTGGGATATGATGCTACAGGGCCTACGTTTAAGAAGTTTCAAGATTTTTTGATAACAGAAATTTTCGAATGCGGTGAAGTGACAGACGATCAACCGAATATCGAACTTGGCTACATGTGCCCTCGGGGACTCCTGTTCAACCAGCCCTGACACTCACCAAGTGGTTCAAATGTTAAACGTCTTCAAATTCAATAGCAACATTTTTGATCAGATAAAAGTTCAGCATGGACCTGACATGCACGATTCGGGAACTTAACCCTCGTCAGTGATCCCCAATCTTAACAACAATATATGGCCAAAGAGTGTGACAAATATTAGATCCAAGAATGTACCGAAAAACGTAGCAGGATGGGTGGGATAAGATGCTACAGGGCGTTTTAGAAGTTTCAAGATTTTTTGATAACAGAAATTTTCGAATGCGGTGAAGTGACAGACGATCAACCGAAGTTGATCGAACTTGGCTACATGTGCCCTCGGGGACCCCTGGTCAACCAGCAGTGACACTCACCAAGTGGTTCAAATGTTAAACGTCTTCAAATTCAATAGCATCAGATAAAATTCCAGCATGGACCAGACATGCACGTTTCGGGTACTTAACCCTTGTCAGTGATCCTCAAGCTAAACAATGAAATATGGGCAGAGGGTAATTTAACAGAAGATTGTATAATAATACTGATTGATTTCATGGGTCTAAACCGTTTAACAGAGTGTGATAAAGTGAGTTTTCAAATGTTTTCCCTCCAAGTATTGTGGGATTTCTCTGAATTATGTTGGACAAAAGTCACGAATTTTCACGATTTATATTTATTCAGTTTTAATTGAAATGTTGAAAATACAGTCAAAGGACATAATTCAGTTTCTTATTTGTGTCCTTTCAGAAGGTACTACTTCGTATCTAGCGAAAAACGTCGAACGTTCGTTTGATATGTCATGATATTTCAAATGTTAAGAAACGGGATGAAAAATTGGCAGAATTCACTTAACGCGTAAAATGTAAATATCATGATTGTTTTTCATCTTTTGCGCTTTATCAGTTTGTATTGGCAGAAGGGAATGAAAAAATCACGAAAAACACTTCGTTCTGTAAGTTAGTCGATTGAAACATGTAATTTATGGCAGAGTAGTTCATTGTTTTGGATATTTTAATATATTCTTATGCTTTACCTTTTCGACTTTGTCACTGAATAATTTATGGGTACTTCTTCGAGGATTATGTACACTAACGGGAAAAAGAAACTGAGAAATTGAAAAATTGGGATAAAATATGAAATGAAGTATTATCGTCATAACATCATGCTTGAGAATAATTATAACATATCTGCATAATTGGCTTTCTAACTACAACATCGAACCTCTCGATTTCTGCTCGATTTTCGCTTGCAGGCTTTTTCACATTTTCGAAAAATTCTATGCAATGAACTTTTCAACTACCTTTCCGTCATTTCTGCAGAGTCACTTTTACGGAGAAATAGTGTTTGGTTGAAGAAAATAGTGTTTTTAGATTGTTATGTTCAAGAATTTCTTGCATGCTGGAAGCTTGGTTCTTATATGCCTCCGAACGATGTGTTTCGGCAATTTGGAATGAATTATTCTTAGAAAGGAGAGGGTCTCCAAAAACACCTGGTTGCAGTACCAACAGCAAAAACCCCGAACACCCACTGCAAAAACACAAATCAGAAACACCCAGAAAGAGACTCAAATGGTACAAATGAGTTTAAAGAGATCCTGCCGACAATCTCAACAGTACTCAAAATAGAGCTCCACATTGAACATCGACGGACCCTGAGCTAGAGGTGGGACCAGGTGCTCGAGAGGAGTAAGCATCCCTCGCCGTCGATGTTCACGCACGAAAATGATAACAATATATTAAATACATGCTCTGTCTTAGGTTCTGTCTATATAGAAAGTGCTATGGCGACAATATCAGGGATAGATATACAAAACACTTACTGTCAAACCCTTTTTACGAGCTACACACGGCAAAGTGCATCAGTGTGACAAAAATTAGTTAAAGAAGATCCTGACGACAATCTCAACAGCACTCACAAGAAACGTCAAATGACACGGAAATATCAAACACAAATGACTACACATAAACCAACGAGACTTATGGGCAATCGGTGTCGACTTGGGACGGCCATCTGCCACGCCAGTAATAGACGGTGTTGTTATCCGGATTACGTGCGCATAACCCTTCCACTTTTCCAATTACCTAGAGGTCTCGATAAATGTACAATTGGGCTGTAAAATAACCTTCTAAACGTAAAATGATAATACAAACAGACAGCATGACGCAGGGGCCCAAGGAACACGCAGATTGATATGTAAATTAATATAAAAACACAAGGCGTAGGAAATGCAGTGACTTTTGTCCAACATAATTCAGATATAACGGAAGGTTAAACTGGAGAAATCCCACAGAACTTGGAGGGAAAACATTTGAAAACTCACTTTAACACACTCTGTTCAAGGGTTTAGACCTACGAAATCAATTAGTATTATTATATAAACTTCTGAAAAATTACCCTATTTCTTCTGGAAATATTTGGATTGTCCATCTCGTATTAAGAAAATTGCACATTCAGAAGTATAAGAAACATGTTAGAAATTTCGCATTTAACTACAATAAAATAACATCAGATCCTAAAATACTTGAATCAAGTCCTGCTTCTTGAGTATATGCAACGTCTGAATAGCTATATAAACCAGCTGGTCATATTGTTACGGGTGACTTTTCAATAATCCAGGACAGACAGCTCCGTGGACTCCATCAAGGTCACTTCGCTATAACAATACACCTAGAAGGATATCCAGTGATGTAATATAAAGAGAGTTATGAAAAAATAACATATAAATCAAGTTAAAAGATAGAAACTTAACCTACCTCTTTTTCAAATTATGGTATATTGATAAATAATATTAATAATAATGCTATAAATTCATTCTCAGGGTGTTTCCTTTTAGACTTACAATGGTTTGATAGTAAAGTTGTTACATTCCAGTCGCCCTTCGAAGAAGATGTAGACATTTGTGGAGTTTGGAAACTTCGATGCGTAACACCACTTGCCCCGTGTAAACTTGCATTATGTTGTGAAGATGAATATGGAATCTTATTCATTGGATATTGGACACTCATTCCAATCGTTGAGCAAACAATCATCAAAGCAATCAGCCTGCTATCCGAATACATCATGACAAGCTACCTATAGAAAAGATTGGTATATGTATCGAATATATCATAGAATAAATTGAATAATTTATTCTTAAAGGCCGACAGGGACAATATAATGGGGACAGATAAAGGGGTAGGGCCATGAGACCCCTAAATCGGCCCTTGATTTTTCTCTTAAAATAAATTTCATGAGGAATACTTGATATCTCTCATGAAAAAACACGAATGTTTACCGCTTTTCATGAAAAGAATAATATCACCAAACAATGTGCCATTTAACTGTAATGACGTCATGAAGTGACGTCATTTTGACGTTATTGACAAAATATGGCGAAAGTTGCTAGGAATTTCGTCTTTTGTCGTAGAATTCAATGTGGCCGCATGCGTTAACTGAGATAAAACTTTTATGACAAGAGGATATAATGGTAATCTTTCACATATAAATTTTCCATCATAGTTAATGCATGCGGCCATTGCTAAATTAATAGAAATATTGAGTTTTTGCATCAATTTCGCCGAATATGACCTATTTTGTTGTTTTCAAAGGGCTAAAAGGTGTTGATAAAAGCAATGTTTACAAAAAGTAGATTCGTTATTCAGTAGAGAACGTTTCAAAATGTCAAATAACACTTAAAAATTCTATGAAGTACAATGTTCAAAATTTATCAAAATTAAGGCCAATATAGGGCTTCGCGGCCCTACCCCTTTTTCATTTCCTCACTGACCGCAATATTGTTTATATATCTAATTGTTGTCTGATTGATTGGTTTTATTCTTTTAAAAAGGCGGGCTTCCACTGTCGGTAATGTAGAGGAGAATGAGCAACGATCAGAGGAGAATGAGCAATCGTGACACATTCTTGACTGTTCGCAAGAAGTATGTCCTGGCGCGATAGGCACACAATAGCGACGCGAATACAACAAGAATATACTACGCGTTCGCTACGATAGCGAGGCGAATGTGATAAGCGACACGAAGGTGTCACGATAAATTGACACAGTGACGAATGCAGGGCTGCGTTTGATTAGACCACTCGTTTTACACGTGCTTGACTCTAGTGAAATCGAACGACAAGTGTGGAGTGTTGAACACGAGTGACACAAGTATACTCCCCAGTTTATCGGGAGTAACCGAGTTCCGAGATGGCAGAAATGGACAAGCAATCGAATTTGGAACGTCAGAAAAAATACCTAGTATTGATTAAATACATTTTAACACCAAATATAAGGGATGATTAAATTCCTGAATTATTAAATGGAAAAAAGGCTTTTTTGGCCTAAGGGGCTTTAGGTAAGTTAGGGAAGATGGCGTTTGCTTACATTGGACACGACTCGTATACTATTCGTGTCATTCAATATAATCAGTCAGTTGCACGGTGTACGCGTGCGCTTCTCCATCACTCTTGAATCTAGTGTTATTCAAATCAAACGCAGCCAAGGAGATTGAGACACGACATTACCTGATAGCCCTGCAATGCAGGAGATTTAGACACATTTTTTTTTTCAAATAGGAGAACCACTTGACGAGTGTAGTTTTTCCAGAACCACATAGGCGGACAGCTTAAAACTAAAATGCGTGTATATGTTCATATAAAAAGAGATTAAAATCAGGGCTGGCTTCTCAATGATTGTACAGTGGCTTAGGCACACCATGGGTTGTGAGGGCGACCTGAAGCTCTCATTTATGTTATAACATGAAACGCTAGGGGATTTGGCGCCAAATATATCGGAGAACCATAAATTCTCGGTTAGAAGTCATTCGCTTCAGATAAGAAACTCGCGTCACAAAAAACAAAGACATTTCCTTTACAATCACTTCGTGAAGTACAACCATTCCATTTCAAATATAACTATTACTCCGGTTCAGTCTTTTCCTAAAATCTAAGTAAAAAGGAAATAATAATAATAAAAAAAAAAAAAAAACAAACAGCCGACTACAAGCTGAACTTGCCTGGATCACGAAACTCCAAACCGAAACACTAAACGGAAGCATAGGTCCTACGGAAGACGAGGAAACCAGAAACTGAGAAAAGATCTAGATTACACCGTGCCCTCAACGATCTTCTGATAATAACACACAACGGCGGCAGACATGAACTGCTTCATGCTCTTTCACCCCCTAAGGTGGGTCGTTTCGCCCCTCTAGGTGGGTCGTTTCGCACCTCCAGGGTGGTCGTTTCGCCCCTCAAGGTGGGTCGTTTCGTTTTTTTTATTATTATTAATTTTTCATCTTTTATTCTCATTTGTTCACTTACATATTTCTTTATCTATTTTTCTTCTTTATCTTTTTATCTATTTGAGTCGATTCGCCCCCCCCCTATACGTAACATCTTTATCTTTTTTTTCATTTTTTCTTCTTTTATTCTCATTTTTGCACCTACCTTCATATTTCTTTACTTATTTCTTTAATTTTTTCTCTTTGTTTTTTAATTGATATATATTTTTTCGTGTTTTATTCTCATTTGTTCACCTACGTATTTCTTTTTTCTATTTATTTCTTTGTTTGATTATCTATATATACAAGCCAACAATGCCGCCAATAAACAAATATTAATGTCACAACACAAGCCCATTATCATAGCGTAATTAAGTAATTATCAAATAAGGGCGAAACGACCCATCAATTACAACCACAAAAATAAGGGCGAAACGACTCACCGTGCAGAGAGAGTATTCCTTAAAAAAAAGGGCGAAACGACCCATCATAAGGGGCGAAACGACTCATCTAGAGGGACGAAACGACTCACAATTGAGGGGCGCAACGACCCATCTTGAGGGGCGAAACGACTCACATTTGAGGAGCGAAACGACCCACCTTCAGGGGCGAAACGACTCACCTTTGAGGGGCGAAACAACCCACCTTTAGGGGCGAAACGACCCACCTTCAGGGGCGAATTGACCAACCTTGAGGGGCAAATCGACCCGGGGCGAAGGGAAAAAAGGGCGAAACGACCCGACGCCTTGTGCGTTGACGTTCCTTGTCCCTAATGCGTCTCTTTCTGTGCTTGTTTTCTTTGTGTTTTTGCATTGGGTGTTTTGGGGTTTTGCTGTGGGTGCTGCAACCTGGTGTTGTTGGATATCCCCTCCTTTGTTTTACACAGAACACGAAGGAAGACCATAAGATGGAAAGGAACGATCAGATAAAAAAGGGCCCTTGGAGAAGAAAAGAAGTGTGCAAGTTGTGTGTATAGTGTTATTTCAGTGAAAAAAAAGCAGAGTAAACGTCAATTTGATAATGTATTATGCTTATGTATGATGATACTTGCATACATTAGCAATAATATCATGATACATGATATCAACATCTTTTCAATTCGCCCATGATACAATGATACATCAATGAATCTTTTAGATTCGCCCATAATACAATGATACATAATATCAACATCTTTTCAATTCGCCAAAACACGAAAAGGAAATACAGGTCGCACGGGAAAAGACGGAACAGACAAAAAAGAAAACGATCCAGAATCTACCGCTCTCTCAACGATTTACTTACTATAGCACGCAATGGCGGCAGACATGAGCTGTTACATGCTCTGTCGTCAATACCAGTTATGCACTTGAAATCTATCTTGGATGAAGCAGAGGTTGCATTCTTAAGAAACGCTGACTGATTCAGACTTAATATCATTGTCTCATTCGTACAGTATAAACTCTACCCTATTGTGAAAAACACCTCACCTAAAAGGCGATTCATAAAAATCCCGTTTATTAACAAAGGATTTGATCTTCTAAACATTTCTAATATTTTTCGGGATCATCGCGTACAAAGTACCATTCCTCAATATTTTGAAAATTTAGAGCCAACTCTTATTTGTTATAAGTACAAGAAACCTATTCAAAACTTTGTTTTTAACTATAATAAAGTTACATCGGATCATGACATACTCGAATCGTGTCCTGCTTCTTGAGAATGTACAACTTCTAAATATCTCTACAAACCAGCTGGCAATGTTGTTACAGGTAACTTTTCAAATATCCAAGACAGACAGCTCCTTGGTCTTCTTAAAAAAGGACCTACGTATAGAATCCCATCGAAGATAGATTTTGTCAAATGCCGTGAGGTGCTTACGGAAGCCTTAGGAAATTATACGAAAAGATGGTGTAAATCAGAAGGAGTCGAACCGCATGCTCTGAATGACCGGAAAAACCTCATTTTAGATATAACGGATATTCGAATAGACAACTTCCATAAAAACCCTCATCTTTTTCAAAATCAACGTTCCAAATCAGAAAAATATTTCAAATCCAAACTAAGTAAATTACATGAAAAATATGTCTTTGCACCAGCTGATAGAGCAGCCAACAACACCATTATCATTTGAAAACGTTACTACATATCAACTTTGGTTTCGGAACTTTCGTCTACTAATACATATATCAAAAGCAATGAAAGTGCATCTAACATTTTAAGGAAGCATAACAGTGAACTGCCTTCATTCAATATCTCTAAATTTCTAAATAGGATCTCCCAACACTATATTGCATACCGAAACTGCACAAGTCTCCTTTCAAATTTCGATTTATTGCTAATTCTAGTAACCGCTCCACTACAATTTTGTCTAGAAATCTGACATCAGCATTAACTGCTATTAAAGAACACATAACTAGATATTGTGAAACGGTTCTAAACAGGAACGATTTAGATTTATTTTGGTCTATTAAGAATTCAGGGGATGTGATTGACAAAATGAAATCTGGAAATTTCCAAGCCAATACGATTTCTTCACACGACTTCTCTAATATGTACACCACACCTCCTCATGACAAAATTAATGATCGATTATCTAATCTTATTAAATGGTGTTTTGATCGAGAGCGAAAAACTTACATTTGTACAGCTGAATCGAAGGGTTTCTTTTCCTCGACAGACAACAAATCATACAAATCATGGACATGTAGTGACCTGTGTAATGCTATGTTAGATTTGGTGAGGATCTATACAAGCAGGTTGTAGGAATTCCTATGGGTACTAACTGTGCGCCTCTTGTTGCAGATTTATTTTTATACACTTATGAAAAAGAATTTATCCAAAATCTTCAAAAGCAAAGAAAATTTGATGATCTGAAATGTTTCAATAATACTTCTAGGTATCTGGATGATATTCTAACCATTGACAATCCTGCTTTTGAATTATATAAGAATGACATTTATCCAAAAGAATTAACACTGAACAAGACAAACCTTTCAAATACAGAAACACCGTTTTTGGACCTAAATATCAAAATTGTAAACGGAAAGATTCATACAAGTGTATATGACAAAAGGGATGATTTTGGATTCAACATAGTAAATTTCCCCTGGCTTGACGGTGATGTTCCAAGATTACCGTCATACGGCATTTACATATTACAGCTCATCCGGTACGCTAGAGCATGTACTGACACTTTGGATTTTCACAGTAGAAATTTACAAATTACAAAAAAGTTTTAGGTCAAGGTTTCCGCTTTCATAAACTAGTTAAGACTTTCTGGAAATTTTACAAAAATTACAGTCAATTTCTTTCAGAATTCGGATCTATACATGCAACAGAGTACATCACTATGGGTATTACACAACCTGTCTTTTATGGTGATATGATAAACAAAATAAAAAGGATCAAAAGTAGGCAGCATAACCATCGAAAATGCTTCAGAATCATCAAACGCCTTTTATACCGTGGATATGATCATAATGTCTCCAGACGGACACTAGGCTTGGTCCTTGACCAATCTACAGTCTTGTACAAGCGCATCCTTGAGACTTGCACTCCGACTGACTGTGACGACGGGACTCCATGACGGGCCCTGTCCAAACCTCTTTAGAGAAGACAGGGCCACGACCACCTGTCCTCTCTGAATGTCAGTCGGACTCCTCAGGTGATTACATACACGAGCTCGCTACAACCGGGAGAGCACGGACTGTATTAAGCATGCCCTCTTTTTATATCCATTTACATATTCATCTGTATCTCCGGGGCCTCTGCGTTTCGCGGTCTTGTTTGTGTGATGTCATCTTACAGTGAGGAGGTTGTTTTACACCACAATTGTACGTTCTTCGAGACCTCTGGGTAATTGGAGAAGTGAGAGGGTTGTGCGCACGTAATCCAGGATAACCACACTATTTGCTACCTGCGTGACAAATGGCCGTCCGAAGTCGGCACCGGTTGCCCATTGGTCTCGTCGGTTTATGTGTAGTCTTTTGTGTTTGATGTTTACATGTCGTGTGTCTCTTTTCCGTCTCGTGCTGTACTCGTCTTTTGTGTTTTTGCATCGGGGTGTTTTGGTGTTTTGCTGTTGATGCTGCAGCGGGGTCTTGTTGGAGATCTCCCTTCTTGCATATATATTCAATTCATGAATTTTGGTTTTTGCATGATGTTCACTGAACATTGAAATATCATACTATTATTTGACGTATTGGCCTTGAATGAATTTGTTACGATTTGATAATTATGTCAATTACAATTTGAATGAACAATGCTGAGTTTATTATGATGATGAACATTATGTCACTTGATAAACATGATGACTTTAATCTGCATGTCATTTATATTCATTTACTTGATCATGATTGATTGGGTGCCCAATAAGATGATGCAATTATCTATATTGTGGTGTCAAGGCCATGCATTTAGAAAATATCCAAGCATAGATTTGATTTAAGAAAAAAGAATGTTGATGAAAGTTACTAAAATGTCAGTAAAAAAGTTGAAAATATTTGAATTGGATTAATAATTTTGATTATGAAAATCTTGGTTATTTTCTTGAGTGGGGGAGTATTGTAACCATATGGCCTCTCCGCCACAATATTTATGGTGAATTATTGTTTTATGTCGGGGAATTTGCACACTGTAGAAAGAGGAATAACTCTAAACTGAATCGATGCATTTATCAAAATCTGAAAGTGAATTACTTTCCCTTTCATGAAAGAGGGATGATGTTAATGTTTATTCACATAAAGATAATTTTGAAACAAGATTAGAAACAGATTAAAGAAATCTCAGTGAATAAGTTTATCTTAAGATTTTAAGGGAAATATTCTCTCAATCTTCACATGTTTAATTGTAATATTGATTTTCCAATACTTGGAAAGTCCAGAGATTGATAAGAACTTAGTTACAAATTGGTTTTATCTATGATTTGGAGAAATGATAGTCAATTCTACACGTGAAATACCAGCAATTTGAATTTATTTACGTACAATCCCACATAATTTCAGATGCTTTTAGAGAGTTGTAGACAACCTTATCTTTGAGGGATGAACACGAAATTATCCAGAAATATGTCCATCATATTGTGTAATTCCCCTCCCTTGTTTAAATACAATATATCATTTTTCATTTGTCAGATTTGCTTTCTCATTGTCATAAAATAATTTTCTCGATTATTAGAACTACTTTCTCGCAATAGATGCTATGGATTCGGTCAAATTATGTTTTGTGAAATAAACTTTGTAATATTTTAACGATGTTTTCCTTCCAAGACAAAGTACTGCACATTTATTAATCACAAGTACGAAGTATGGCTTGTAAGCCCGCATAGGCTAACAGATATCAAACATCGGATACTTGATTTATATTTAAAAGGTTTGTAGACAGACCACTTTAATTTGCAATGACAAGGAACACAACATTGGGAAACTTTCACTCTTGAGAAAATTTATAGTTACAATCATTCAAATTCAACACCAGAATAAAAGCATATATCAACTTACCGTGTGATTTTCAGACTTTTGTTTCGTATCTGAAAATCCGTTGATTAAAGTACATGCACTCTTTACAGATAATGTTAGATCATCCTGATGACGATGCTCGTCGTCATTGCAGTGCGCCAGCAGAGATACCAAACCAGTGGTTGAAATTATATATTCTACTGGACCATATGCACACCTCAACATGTATACAAGGGAAGATGTGCCAACCGTAGCCATGAAGTCAGGGATCCAGGGGAATATGGCAAAAATATGCAGGTCTACATTAACAAAATTGTATATCAAAAGAAGTATCAATAACATTTCCATATCCATTTGCTCGATTGCATGAAAGTATCAAGCGGCTTTTCCTGAAACTTAACTCTCGAACTTCAACTATATATACAATCAGACAGTGACGATTGAACATCTTAAAAATCTTCCTTTTTTAAGATGATTACTGGTACCTCGAAGGTTGAAATTTCCATAGGAAATCAATTTTCTTCTGGAAATTTCATAATTTAAATTTGCATTTTCAAGTGGGAAATTCATTTCCCGATATGAAAAAATTATTCCATGGGAAAAATATTTATATGGGAAATCGCACGAAAATACATTTACCCATTGGAGAAAACTCATAACATAGAAGAAGTAAGTTTTCAAAATCTCCAAATGGAAAATCAAATTTATTATTTGAAGTTGAGATATTAACATAGGAATTATAACCTCTAAAAGTAATTAATTCAACTCACTATCAGGTGAACATATGGATAAGATAAACGTAGATATTTGCAAACATAAGTTTGTGATTTTTAGTCCTTACCGACAAAACCTCCTCTCGGAATTCCTCTCTGATTGTCCTTGACGATGTGTTGTCCATCAATAATCCAAAATTCGCGGATTACCTGAGCAGAATCTATCCTTTGGAGCATGAAGGCAAAGACATTTGTTTGTGATTGTTAGTCCCTACCGACAAAACCTCCTCTCGGAATTCCTCTTTGATTGTCCTCCAATCTATCAATCAGTCAATCAGTCTGTCGTTTTTACGTTATCCAGAGTTTTTACTGTATTGTTAGAGATATTGAGTATTTGATACACAGCTTGGTCTTGTATAATTTGAGTTTGTCATTAACCAATTGTTTTGAGGAGTTACTTGCAAAATTCAGTGTTCTGGATTTTTTCTGAGGCAGATGGAGATTTTTAATTGAAATGTCCAACATTTGCATCTAAAATGTTCAATTACAAACAATTCTTGCAGTGTATTAATTTACGTAATCCTTCACTACATCCACTTCCTTGCGAATGTTCTTCATCAGATTTCAACTACTCTCCTTGTAGACATATTATTACTGGTGACCTTAGTATAGTCAAGAATGACAAGTTGAATGAAATGTTAAAAAAGGGTCCCAAATACAGAGAAAGTATGTCGTTTTCATTGAATCAAAATGTCAAAATTATCATGGACTCTTGTGATAAACACCAAAGAAGTACCTAACCGTAATTCAGTCTCAAAGTCGAGAAGGCAAGGCAAAATCGTGAGAATTTCCATCGAAACGGTTGCGAACCCCGGAATGAACAACATTCCGAAGTGAGACCAGGTGCCCGGGGTGAGATTGCATGCAACACCCCTCGCAACAGCTCCATGGAAACATGTCAAATTCGGTGAATGTCTCTATGTACATTTCGATGTACATTTTGATTATTTTTGTAAGGAATATGCAAGACGTTTGACAAAGAAATAGGATGTACAGCTCGACACCCTTTCCAAATGGATAAAATCCATCAGAGGGTGACTTTTATCCAGAAATTACCGATTAAAATCATCTGTGTACACCAGATTCGAGTCTATCTTTAAAGACCCTGATGTTAATACAGAGCTTATCTACCTCCAAGAATATCATGTCATCACACTAGCAGACAAAGCCTCAAATAATTACACATTTACTTGCAAAAAGTACTATTTCGACACTCTAGTTAAAGAGTTGGGTTTAAATTCGACACCTTACGGTGTTCATTAGGGGACATCGCTTCTTCAAATCTTCGCCCTACTATAAATCATCAGTCGAGGAATTGTAGAATTGAAGTAATGATGCGAAGAATTGAAGTAATGATGCGAAGAATTGAAGAAATGATGCGAAGAATTGAAGTAATGATGCGAAGATTTGAAGAAATGATACGAAGAAACGATTATTTCTTCAAATCTTCGCATCATTTCTTCAAATCTTCGCATCATTACTTCAATTCTTCGCATCATTTCTTTAAATCTTAAAATCTTTGCATCATTACTTTAAATCTTCAAATCTTCGCATCATTACTTTAAAGCTTCAAATCTTCGCATCATTACTTCAAATCTTTAAATCTTCGCATCATTACTTCAAATCTTTAAATCTTCGCATCATTACTTCAAATCTTAAAATCTTCGCATCATTACTTTAAATCTTTAAATCTTCGCATCATTACTTTGAATCTTCAAATCTTCGCATCATTACTTCAAATCTTCAATACTTCGCATTATTACTTTAAATCTTCAATTCTTCGCATCATTACTTAAATTCTTAAAATCTTCAATTCTTCGCATTTTGACTTTGTCAGAAAAAATCATTTTTGCACTATATCTATCAATAATTCAGTGATATATATATATATACATCTTTTGCTAGAATTTTTTCATTTTGAATCTTAATGAATTATTTCCTTATGTAAAAATGGAGGGGGTGATTTTCAATTTGCAAATTTTTTAAGAGGTTGACACGCCCGTGTGTACACCCGATTCAAAATCTTGAATAGAAAAAAATATTGGATTTCTGGCGTAAAACATTTCTTTTTCAATGTCCCATATATAACAAAATAAGAAAAAGCTACCAAAATGAATGAAAATAACAATACAAAATCACTCAGAAATATATTTATAAAAACAAAAACTATGGGTTAATCATTTCGAAGATATCTCAATTTTTAAGATAATTATACTTTACAGTTGAAAAAGCATCGACTTTCAACACGTTATTGTACATGTATGTGATGCAATAAGAATTCTGGGTTCCCCCTCTTCCGAGTGTTTGTGGAAAAGAAGCTGAAAATGCAATTCTAGCATAGAATATATATTTAAGCATTAAGTTACTTAAAATGATTAATATACAGTAAATCAGTTCATAAAACCATATATTTCATTGAGTTATTGAAAGATATAGTTCAAAAATGATTATTTCTGACAAAGTCAAAATGCGAAGAATTGAAGATTTTAAGAATTTAAGTAATGATGCGAAGAATTGAAGATTTGAAGTAATAATGCGACGATTTGAAGATTTGAAGTAATGATGCGAAGATTTGAAGATTTAAAGAAATGATGCGAAGATTTTAAGATTTAAAGTAATGATGCGAAGATTTTAAGATTTAAAGTAATGATGCGAAGATTTAAAGATTTGAAGTAATGATGCGAAGATTTGAAGATTTAAAGTAATGATGCGAAGATTTTAAGATTTGTTGTAATGATGCGAAGATTTAAAGATTTGAAGAATTGAAGAAATGATGCGAAGATTTTAAGATTTGAAGAAATGATGCGAAGAATTGAAGTAATGATGCGAAGATTTGAAGGAATGTTGCGAAGATTTGAAGAAATAATCGTTTCTTCGCATCATTTCTTCAAATCTTCGCATCATTACTTCAATTCTTCGCATCATTACTTCAAATCTTCGCATCATTACTTCAATTCTTCAATTCTTCGACTGGTGATATATAGTAGGGCGAAGATTTGAAGAAGCGATGTCCCCTAATGAACACCGTAACACCTGGAAATCCTAATTACACCCCAATAAACCTATCTGCCTCTGAAATAATAGATAATCACAAATCAGCTCTTGCTTCCTTTGGATTCGACACTAACAATCAGATTTAGATTTATCATGCTTATACTGCATACCTAAAATACATAAGAATCCGTACAAAAAAAAAAAAAAAAACGTTTCATCGCTGGTTTCTCAAATGTTCTATCAAATCTGTATCAATCTTACTCACCAAAGTTTTATCTGAAAATAAATCGGGGCTTCAAAAATATTGTTCGACAGTATATTCTCGCAGTGGCATCAACCGGATGTGGATTTTAGAGAATTTTAGGAACTTTTAGAATATCAGAAATTCACTCATTTTAGTAGAGTCCATTCGATCAAAACCTTTGAATTTTCGACCATTTACACTACTAACCCACATTCGAAGAAAGGAAGACTCGCAAAAATTATAAGTAATGCGTTTACAATTAATCAGTTAAAGAAGATCCTGACAACAAACAGTACTCACAAAAGAGCACAAAATTGAGCATCGACGGACTCCTAGCAAGCTAGAGGTGGGACCAGGTGCCCGGGAGGAGTAAGCATCCCCTGTTGGCTAGCCGCACCCGCCGTCGATGTTTAAGAACAGCAATCGCAAATACAAATTTATTGTTGTTAATTATGACAAAACATACTTTGTAAAAGAAAAGTCCGATTCTAAAAATAAGCACACTGAAGCAGATATTATTCATATGTTAAACTTCCTGATCGACAACATTTTTGTGGCGTTTGGAGGAAAGGTCTTCCAGCAAATTGTCGGAATTTCAACGGGGGAGCTGAATTCATTCAATCTTTGGACTCTGAACTTCACTTACAGATACATAGACGATGTGTTGTACATCAATGATAAAAAATTTGCGAATTACCTTAGCAGAATCTATCCTTTGGAGCATGAAGTCAAAGAAACTACAAAGACAAATATTTCAGCATCCTTTTTGGACATAATGTTGTCCTACGACACTGATTGTCATATGAACACCTCACTCTATGACAAACGTGACGACTTCAATTTCAGCATCACAAACTTTCCTTTTCTGAGTAGCAACATCCCTTCATCGTCTGCTTATGGCGTGTCCATATCTCAGTTGACACGCTATGCCAAAGCAAGTTTTAAATATACGAATTTTGTTTTGAGAGCTAGGCGTCTTGCAGATAAGCTTCTCAGTCAGGGATACGTTTGTGACCGACTAATATCGTCACTGAGGAAGTTCTACGGTCAATATGGGGAACTCGTCATACACTATGATGTCCCACTCTCCAGAATGGTGGATGATATTCGTTCATTGGCCTTTCGAATCATCCAACCAAAGATGACACTCTATATCATCCGAAATGGAAATAACAGTATGTGACAATTCTACAAAATCGAAGCGGTGGGTGTTGCGTGCAAACAGGAGATGCTGACTCTTCCTGGAAAATGGTCGGTCCCACTCCCATATCGTGAGTTCGCTTCTTTTCATGTGGTGGAGGTTTTTGTTTGTTTGCATTGGTTCCTGTTTTATCATGATTTTGTATGTCTTCGGTTTATGATTTTCTGAATTTTCGTTTTTGTGCTTTATACAGGGATATGGTCATTATCCATATTTGTCATTCATGTAAACAGGGCATTGCTATATATTCGAAAATTTTGGTATATGCTATATGGTCAAAATCGCATTTATCCACAGCCAGGTTCTGCAGTGCGTAGCGCAGACAGTAGAATTATAATACTTTGATCGAGTAGTTTTTATGCTATTTCAGGTTTTCAGACACGCTATTTATAAAAGTTTTGTTTGGAGAAGCACGTTTGGCCGTGAAGTAAGGATCAAGTTAGAGTTCAGTTTGGATTTAAGTATTCTCGAAACAGTTGCAGGACTTTTATGTTTTGTATGTCTAAGCGATCTAAAAATTGTTTGATTGGTACATAGGATATCATGAAGCTCTATGTAAGAGGGTTAAGTACCCAAATCTTGCATGTCTGGTTCATGTTGTAAATTTATCTTATCTTAAATGATGCTATTGAATCTGAAGAGTTTAACTTTTCTATTTTAAAGCATGTTATCGATGCTTAACTTAAGATAAAATCTTCTTGGTACTTAATTCAATCAGTTATACAATATCACTTAGATATTATAATCGGAAATGATCCTTCAGATTTTAATTGATAATAGATATTACTTTAAAAGTAGGTTAATGTACCTCCTTGTCCTTGTGTTTGTCATACGTCAGGATTATATCAATCCGTGTCAATTGATAAAGTTCTCAGAATCGACAGATCTACATTACCAAAAGTATTTCTTACTTCACATGGGCTGATCCAGGATTTTTTTTCAGGGGGGGGGGGGTTCCTAAAGTCCGAATTTTTTGAAGAGCACAAAAAAGCACACACCAGAATGTAAAGTCCTTCATGATTGTCAGTTTCTTATTATAAATAAAACAGATGAATGACGAGCATTAGCGAGCAAGAAGCTTAAAATCTTGAATTTTCACATCATAGTAGTAGATTAATGATTGTTAGATCCAATATGTAGATACATGTACAACAAATGGCGAGCGATAGCGAACCAGTGAGTTTTTTTTTTCAAAATTGGAATAGATTCTCTATTCGCGTCTTTTTTTCAGTTTCATTACCCTTAGTGCCATTGTTTATTGTAAAGAAAAGCGCAACATCTTTTGAAATTAATGTATGTTATAAATTCTGGTAAGCGAAAGCGAGCCTGAGAAAATGCCTGAAATGCTAACGACAATATACAATCAAAACGAATGATTTCCAATGCAAATTCATGTTAAATTTGTCAAATATTATGACAAAAGGGGAATCAGGACTTAATCTTAAAGTATGCATATTCATAATTTTTTAGCTATGCTTCGAAAATTCCAGGGGTCCGGAACCCCGACAGCCCCCATTATACTTATAATGAAGGCTATGCTTAACAAAATATCCTTACTTGATGTCGATAAAAATTTGAAATTTAAAAAATATTAGATAAAGTAGAACACTGATTATTCATTGACTAGTTTCCATTTTTGAATGAGCCTCTAGGCCTGCATCATATTCGTACCTAATTATACTCTGTTTCTTTACGGAAGTTACACGAAATCTACGAATATACTAAGAACCTCACATTTACCGATACACGTTCCCCAGAATACATGGAGTCATCATGGATATTTCTACTTTTCGTTTATTTCAAGCAATAAGATCAGATAAATCAGAAGAAAAAACAAGCCACATTTCATTAATATTAAAGTAAGATGTGCAAACAAAGGAATTGATGAATTGAATCTTGGTCTAATTTTTGAATCACAAAACTGTCATGGAAAAAAAGAATGAAACTCCTTGTATTCCCTATAGCTACAAACCAACAGTTAATGCTAAAATTTACAATTACAAACGATTCCTGCAGTGTAGTTATTTAAGCAATCCGTCACCACATCCACTTCTTTGCGAATGTTTTTCATCGGATTTCATTTACTGTCCTTGTGGACACGTTATTACTGGTGACCTTAGTATAGTCAAGAACTACAATTTGAGATAATTTTTGTAAAAAGGGTCCGAAATACAGAGAACGTAAATCCTTTACATGGAACCAAAATGTCACCAAAATGTCAAAATTATCATGGACTCTTGTGAGGAATATGCAAGACGTTGGGCAAAAAAAGAGGATCTACAGCTCGACACCCCTCCCGAATGGATAAAATCAATCAGAGGGTCACTTTTATCTAGAATTTACCTATTAAAATCAACTGTGAATACCAGATTCGAGTCAATCTTTAAAGACCCTGTGTTATCACACAGCTTACCTACCTTCAAGAATATTACGTCACCAGCAGACGAAGCCTCAAATTATTACACATTTACTTGCAAAAAATACTATTTTGACTGTCTTGTTAAAGAGTTGGGTTTAAATTCGACACCTGGAAATCCCACTTACACCCCAATAAACTTTTCTGCCTCTAAAATAATAGATAACAACAAATCAGCTCTCGCTACCTATGGCTTCAACACGAACAATATAGATTTACCATACTTATACCACATACCTAAAATGCACAAGAATACGTACATACAACGTTTCATCGCTGGATCCTCAAAATGTTCTACCAAATCTGTATCAATCAAAGTTTCATCTGAAATCAAATCTGAACTTCAAAAATATTGTTCTACAGTATATTCCCGTAGAGGTATCAACCAGATGTATATTTAAAGGAAACTCGAAGGAACTTTAAAAACATCTGAAATCCGTGCATGTCTGGTACATGCTGTCAAATTTATCTGCTTTTGAATAATGCTAATGAATTTGAAGACGTTTAACATTTGTACCACTTTTTGAGTGTCACTGCTGGTGGAGCAGGAGTCCCCGAGGGCACATGTAGCCAAGTTCGATCAATATGTAACTTTCGGATACTGCTCTGCTTCGACTTTTACACATTATTTATATCGATTGTCAGGCACCGCTCACTTCCGGTTTATGGAAAAATGTCGACTAACACTGATTTTGACTTTGAATCGTGGCAAGTGCCAGCTCTTAAGGATTTTTTGTCAAAAACAGGAATTAACTGCTCGATATACTTGAAGAGGCATTTGATTAAATTATGCAAGCTTGCTTTAGAGATAGAATTAGAGGATCAAAATGGAGATGAAGCTCAGAAATTTGAAGCTTTTGATGTACAGAGAAGAACAGTGAACAACATCGTTTTAAGGAAGGTAGATGAAATTGAAGTGAATGAATGGTCATGTGACTTAAAGTGTTTGCCTGACATAGAAATTGCTGATGTGTTTGTTTGGCTGTTAGGCTCAGGATGGACCCAGGAACGTTTGAAATGTTACAGGCATGACAATGGGTACAAATTGTATACAAATAACCATATAGATAAAGTTTGTCTGTATAATATTCCTAATACTGAATTCAACATCACTTACAGATACATAGACGATGTGTTGTCCATCAATAATCCAAAATTCGCGGATTACCTGAGCTTGAAGTCAAAGAAACTACAGAGACAAATAATTCAGCATCCTATTTGGACATAATGTTGTCCTACGACACTGATGGTCACATGAACACCTCACTCTATGACAAACGTGACGACTTCAATTTCAGCATTACAAACTTTCCTTTTCTGAGTAGCAACATCCCTTCATCGCCTGCTTATGGTGTGTTCATATCTCAGTTGATTTGCTATGCCAGAGCAAGTACCAAATATACGGATTTTGTTCTGAGAGCTAGGCGTCTTTCAGATAAACTTCTCAGTCAGGGATATGTTTGTGACCGACTAACATCGTCACTGAGGAAGTTCTACGGTCGATACGGGGAACTCGTCATTCACTATGATGTCCCACTCTCCAGAATGGTGGGTGATATTCTGTCATAGACCATTTGAACCATCCAACCAAATATTTTACATATGTCTTCCGAAATGGAAGTTACCGGATGTGACAGTTCTACCGAATTGAAGCGGCGGGTGTTGCATGCAAGCAGGAGATGCTTACTCTTCCTGGGCACCTGGTCTCACTCCCATATCGGGAGTTCGCTTCTTTTCATATGGTGGAGGTTTTTGTTTGTTTGCTTTGGTTCCTGTTTTGTCCTGATTTTGTATGCCTTCGGTTTCTGATTTTTGAATTATCGATTTTGTGCTGTATACAGGGATATGGTCATTATGAATGTGAAACTGTGCCTGAGACCAGACAGAATGCCATCCCATATCAAACATGGTTACTGGTAGGAAAAGATTGAAACATACACTCTGGTGGATGTGCGTGTGTGGCCTAAGTATATACATGCGGTAAATAATATGAGTTACCTTGTCCTCGAGATCTGCTTATAGGATTGGCCTATATGAGTTGTTGTAGTGTGTCATATAATTGTACATTAAGTTCCTGAATAACTATGAATCACATCATTTATAAAAAAATAAGCTTTCTGTACCATATGTCAGACTTTTTACAGCATATATACACATGTATATATAACAAGTATTATATACCTCTTGCTGCATCATAGGATTAAGTATTCATGCCATTTTTTTTCACAGTAATGATGGTTCCTGCAAACATTGCACAGCATTTTGTTTGCTCTTTCCTCTTTCATCGAAAGACATAAAGACAGACACACACAGGCTGGAACGGATGTGTCCTGTGCATGGGATAAACCACGCACTTCATCATGCTCCTTCAAGATCGAAGATATGAAGACCAGCCATTCTGAGGCGATTGAATTAGATGTTCAGCAAGGCCCTTGCCACATAGTTTACAACCCATGTAAAAATATTCAAGATGAGAGAGTTGTTGAAAAGCAGTTGTTTAAACTATGTATAGAGTCGTCAAGTAATTCTGTGCTATTACATTCTCTGGATCCACCCTCTGATTATGAAGAAATGGAAGATATCTCAAAGATTCCTGATATTGAAGAAGTTGTAAAGAGTGCTCAGGAAAATCAAATTAATGTTGTTGATCACCTTAAATCTGTTTTTACTTCAGATGTTATATCACATGTAGAATCTGTTACTAAAGGTCAAAGTGAATGTGAAGAATGGCATAGACATAGATTTTGAAGGATAACTGCCTCAATTTTTTCCAAAGTAGTTCATTGCCGTTATGCAAGTTCCCATGACAACTATATCATCAGGGAAATTTTGAAATCTGGTGATAATCTGTCTCATGTCCCTGCAATTGCTTACGGCAAGGAAAATGAAATAATTGCAATGCAGTTATACTTTGATGGCTATAAGAAAATTAGTCTGTCTGGGTTTAACATTTTTCATGAAAAACCATTTATGGGTGCCTCTCCTGATGGTCTTATTACATGCAAATGTTGTTCAAAGGGATTTATTGAAATTAAATGTACCTTCTCGCATCGAAATAAAACCCCATATGATATAGCAGGTCTTAGTGATTATCATTTGTACAGGGATGATGCTTATGCTATACACCTTCGTACTGACTCTCCATGGTTTTGCTGTTGATGCTGCAACAGGGTCTTGTTGGAGATCCCCTACCTTCTCTTACAAATTCAGGGTTAGTTATGAATACTAGACCTTTCATGGTGTGATTTTGTGTTTTATACCAAGCGTGGCTTGCACATTGAACGTATTACTTTTGACCATGACACTTTCAATTCTATTTTGTAAAATCTTGTTCTTGTTTCTTTGAAACATATCTAGAGGAGGCCTTTTTATCAGAATATTATCCGTCATGAAATATCAATTTACTGGCATAGACATTGAATGAATAAGAATGAACTTCTCTTTAAATATTTGTGAAATATAAACTGATATATATATATATGATGTAAGATCATGATTTTCAGAAACAATGAGTATAGTGATGAGGAGTACCCCCGGAATCAATGATTCAAGGGCATATAGTTTTTGGCCTGTCCATCTGTTTGTCCGAAAAACTTTAATTAACATTGGGCATTATAAACTCTTGAATGGAAGGTGATAGAGCTTTCATATTTCACATGTGTATTCCTTGTGACAAGACATTTCAATTGATACCAAAATTAATGACCTCATGACCTTGACTTTTGACCTTCTTTTCAAAAACTTTAACATTGGGCACTATAAACTATTGAATGGTAAGTGATAGGGCTTTCATATTTCACATTTGTATTCCTTGTGACAAGACCTTTCCGTTGATACCAAATTTTTTGACATCATGACATTGACCTTGACCTTTGACCTACTTTACAGAAAATGGTGTTTATACTCACAAAGATGCCACTGGGGGCATTCGTGTTTCACAAACACAGGCTTTATTTATCTTATTTTACAGATTGTGGAAAATACATGTATATATGTGCTTGAATGTATAACCTCTTACATTGTGTGCAATTTAATGTTACTGAATTGTGAGACATAGAAAATTAAGGAAGAAGTTCTGAAACAATTTTAATACCCGTATATGATCAAATAACATTAACAATCTCTATAAATACTAACATAACAATTGTATAACAACAAAAGTAAATGTTTATAAAATGTAGCCTTTGCAAAATATAGATAACAATTAAACTGTAGAATAAATAGTTTGTAATGGCACTAAGCATTATCAGTTTTAATTTTTCACAAGAGGAGGTGCAAAATTGCATAGAAAGGCTGCTATGACAAGAATCTGGTTTGCTAGAGGTTTCAATGACAATGGTAATATGCCTGAAAGAATGCGGAAACACTTCAGTCTTTGAATAGCCCTTTCAACGTGTATACATAGCTTTGCTATTTCCCTAGTTCTTTGAATTTGAGCAATAGTGAGTCTTTTGCCTTTTCCCCAACTACATTTGCGGGTGAATGGGGGCATAATTAGTTTTGCTTTGCGTTCAAGTAAATAATCTGCAATAACAAATCCACGATCTGCCATTACTTCGTTACCAGGTGAAAATTTGTCAATAAAGCCACTGTGGGCTGTTATGTACCTATCAGATACGTTTCCTCCCCAGAATTTAGAAACAAATAAAAACGCGCCAGATGGTGTAATACCCACCAAAGCTTTGAAAGTATTGTGACTTTTATAGTTACTATATGTTTGACTTTGAGCCTTAGGATTCCTTAATTTCTGTATGAAAATCTCGGTGCAGTCGATTATGACTCTGGTCCCTGGAAAAGATTTCTTGAAAGATTTTGGCATGTGCTTTTTCACATTTGACCTTGAGGGCCATTTTATATGAGGTGCAAATACTCTGTACATGTAGTTTACAAGTGTTACAAGTTTAAAAGAATATCTGAAAGATAATTTGGAAATACAATTAACAAGCATGATGCTTTTCTATAATTTTAAGAAAATAATAATGTTACAGCAGATTTATCAATGGTGTGACAGTGGTATATATAACAATGACATATGGAGATGGCCTATAGCTAAGAAACTACACTCTGTATTTACTCTTTAAACTGATCAAGATAGTAAATTAATATGTACATGTAGTACATATATGAATATCTAGAATCGTTAAATTCATGCAAGGATCTAGAATAGATTTCAAAGGGGTCCCAGACTATGCTTTTGAGAAATTGAATATTTATAATTATAAATTTGGAAAAGCAAGAAATGTTATCACTTTCCATGCAGAATCTGGGAGAGGGAAGGTGATGACCTTCCTCGGCAGACAGGAACCCCATTTTCTATCTAGATCTGCACATTTGATATATCTGTCAAATACTTACTAAATATGCCAAGTAATAAGGCAATACTAGGTAGACCAAAGTATTTTCTAAAAGAAGCATCTGTACTGGTAGCTTTCTTCACAAAAAGTTCAAGTAGAACATTTCCCTTGGTATATGTGGTACTTTCTGACTCCATTTTGTCTATGTCAGCTACGGAGAGATTTGTCTGGACAGTCATATCATGATATTCAGGGAAATGCCTATGTTAAGCACTGTAAGAGTGGTCTGCTTTCTTGGCTGAAATTATATTATAAGTACTTGTAACATTGCAGTTCTTATAGAATTTGTAGTAGTTATTTACACTTATGCCAATCAAAAAATAATAACAGCCTTACATTATTCCAAAATTATATATATGTAAGGGAAAAAATCTAGTGGTTGTGGAATGAAAAAAAAGAACCCAACTGACTACTAGTAATTAATAGATATATATACAATTATTCTTCATATATTATTATGTGCAGTCAATGATTTCTCTCCTTTGAAAATAGTATACTAATAATACAAATTATATTTAGGTGTCATTCATATGTTATTTTCATTATTCTTACATGTAGATTGGGGTGTAGATACTTTTTCATCATCATCAACCTGCTGTATCAATTATGCATTCACTGTATACAGGCAATGGTATCATTCTCCCATCAGCAAGGGCTGTGGCATTCTAAAATTAATTTGCACATGTTATATTGACTCCCATTAGCAAAAATCAGTTCAAACTCAGAGTTTAAAATTGGACCTGGGTCATCAAAATGTATGTAATACAAAAAGTAACGGTGATACAGGAGAACATTTTATGGGATGACAAATATGGATAATGACCATATCCCTGCGAACTCCCGATATGGGAGTGAGACCAGGTGCCGAGGAAGAGTAAGCACTGAGGAAGGTCTACGGTCGATATGGGGAACTCGTCATACACTATGATGTTCCATTTTCCAGAATGGTGGATGATTTTCTGTCATAGACCATTTGAACCATCCAACCCAAGATTGTACTCTATGTCTTCCGAAATGGAAGTAACCGGATGTGACTGTTCTACCGAATTGAAGCGGCGGGTGTTGCATGCAAGCAGGAGATGCTTGCTCTTCCTGCGCACCTGGTCTCATTCCCATATCGGGGGTTCGCTTCTTTTCCTGTGGTGGAGGTTTTTGTTTGTTTGCTTTGGTTCCTGTTTTGTCCTGATTTTGTATGCCTTCGGTTTCTGATTTTCTGAATTATCGATTTTGTGTTGTAAACAGGGATATGGTCATAATCCATATTTGTCATGTATAGTATGACCGGATGTGAAAGTAAGAGGTCATGTGACTAGCCATTGGCAAAGAAAAGAGTGCTGTATGTAGGTTAGAAAACCTTGACGTCATATTTCTCGAATTGCATCAGGTGAAAATTCAAATAAATTGCGCATATTATAGAATAAGAAATACACAACAAATAGTCGTACAGTTTATTAAGAAAATCATTTAGAAGGATGTCAAATTTGAGTCACTTTGAGGGGTCATGCCCCATTTCCATGTCATCTTCTAATGTACTACTATAACTTTAAGCAGCATGTCTGACTGGCAGGATTTGTTCAGATGAAATCAAGAATTATAGAAGTAATCAGCAATAAGAGTACTTTTTATTGATATGTAGCTTTATACTGTATGAACAATATAAAACTATTAATATGATGTCAACTATTGCATGCTTTTCATTGAAAACGCTATATTTTCAAAGACCAATACTGTGTAGTGCAACCTAAGTCGAACAAGTTTTTTTTTTCTGTAATGATTATTAAAGGGACGTATAATATATGTAAATAAATTTTACGAATTAATATTATCAAGCCATGCAATTCTAATGCATGTCCGATATAATGCAGCATCATGTTAATTTCATGTTCATGGGTTAGTACGGTAACCTGTGCACGACCGACACCCCGGCATGGCGGCGCCCCCCCCCCCCCCCCCCATTTCCCGCGATTCACCGCTCAATTTACAAAGAGTGAAATGAAATTTAACAGACTTGACTGGATATTGCTTGATAGCGAGCGAAGCTCGCATTTATGGTAACTGGGAAAATGAACGAGCAAAAGATATACATACTTGGAGCTGAAAAAGTATGTAAACAGGGCCAAGGATACGGGTAAAAGTGACTCGATTCCCTTTAACGACAGAGTAGGAGAACATACCTTGACAAATTCGCAATGGATAGAATTTTTCTATTTTATGGCGTAATAAAATTAAGTGAAACTCGCCGAAATGTTCGTCTGAAAATCAGAAATTCAGTAGCAACAAATCCGCCATCTTTATCACTAATGACGACACAACGGTACGTAACTCTGCACTATACTTGACGTCATCATCCCTCTATATGTGACGTCATTGTAGCAGTGCGCCCATTTTCAAGTGCAAGAATGGTCATAATCGTAGTAATGCAAGAAGGAAAAGAAACACAAAACTGCCGCGATTTTCTAACATTTTTCAGTGTATCATCATAATTAGTAAAAAAGAAAGATTTGAATTATTTAAATGGATTTCAAGGTCACTAGAGAGGAAAGTGGAGGGATTTCAGACCCACGATTTAGAAATTTCAAAAAAATTTATAACAGAAAATTTCAAATGCGTTGAAGAGACAGACGATCAATCAAAGTTGATCGAACTTGGCTACATGTGTCCTCGGGGACTCTTGGTCCACCAGCAGTGACACTCACCAAGTAGTTCAAATGTTAAACGTCTTTAAATTCAATACCATAATTTAAAACCTGATAAATTTACAGCATGGACCAGACATGCACGTTTCGGGTACTAAACCCTCGTCAGTGATCCTCAGTCTAAACAATGTAATATGGCCAAAAAGTATGAAAATTATTATGTCCAAAACGTACCAAAGGACGTAGCAGAATGGATGGGATATGATGCTACAGGACCCACGTTTTAGAAATTTCAAGAAATTGTATAACAGAAAATTTCAAATGCGTTGAAGAGACAGCCGATCAACCAAAGTTGATCGAACTTGGCTACAAGTGTCCTCGGGGACTCATGGTCCACAAGCAAAGACACTCACCAATTAGTTCAAATGTTAAACGTCTACTAAACCATCGTCAATGATCATCAGTCTAAAGAATGTAATATGGCCAAAAAGTATGAAAATTATTATGTCCAAAATGTACCAAAAGACGTAGCAGAATGCATGGGATATGATGCTACAGGACCAACGTTTTAGAAATTTTAAGAAATTTTATAACATAAAATTTCAAATGCGTTGAAGAGACAGACGATCAACCAAAGTTGATTGAACTTGGCTACATGTGCCCTCGGGGACTCTTAGTTCACCAGTGATCCTCAGTCTAAACAACGTAATATGCCAAAAAGTATGAAAATTATTATGTCCAAAATTTACAAAAAGACGTAGCAGAATGGGTGGGATATGATGCTACAGGACCCACCTTTTAGAAATACACTATATATCTTAATACAGAGGCACAATTTATACCATAAATTGTTGTCACATTACTCATTTGTCACAGTATTGAGATTCATTGGGGATAATCTTTGCACTGTACTCAAATACGGCTTTAAAACTGAAAGTAACGAATCTGTTTCAAATGGTAACGTATCTGTTTCGATAGTATTTGTAGTATTTTAGAGAAACTAATGTGAATATCATAAAATAATGGGTTACACATATACACTGCTTACTAATTACATCAATTAGAAGTATATTTGACCATATATTTTGATAATTGGTACTTTTATAACAAATGCCCTACCACTGGTATACCAACGTAAAAATGATGTCGACGATTTCCTACGCAATTTACATAAATAATAATGTGCAGGATCACATATAATACCCTCTGGCATGACAAGCAATAAATATTTAGTTGACAAAGGATATGTGCTTTGTAGAATTGTATTTGGAATGTACAGAGTGCGAAAAACTTAAAGAGAGAAATATTTATGCCTTCTTCAGACGTCAAATTTTCAAATAATATACGAAATCAAAAAGGTTTATTATACTTCAAAAGACTTCTTATGCATAGTAAAATGTCAAATGACAAACGTTTATGCTGTAACTATTTATTTCTTTTATTTCTGGAATGAACAAAAGGCTACCCCTTGTAACGCAGCTGTTGCAATCAAGGCCCCTCTGTTGAACAAAACATATCACTATAAGTAGACTAAGAAGAAATTTCCCCTGTTCCACTTCAAATGCCTACGATATGTATCCTTCAATAAAAATATAAATATTTATCAAATGCGAAAATTTACTTCTCACCATTTTCAAATCGTAATTTAACACTTTAGGGGAGACTGCACCTAGTAGCTGCATTTGCGAATTTACTTTGTTTCTGCTTTGCGAGCTTCCTTTTCTTTAGAACCGATTCTCGGCCCTATTTATGCGCCTCTCGTCAGAATCGCTTGCGACTGGATTTGATTCGTAATTTCGTACTGTATCCCAGCCCCCTTCACTGGTGTCGGCTATTTTGATAAGTGTATTGCGTCGCTTTACTTTGTCAGACAGAGACGAAATAACTTCTTTGGCGTAGTCTAGCTTATTAATGTCTATAGACCAGGTTACTTGCGTCAGTTCTTCCGCTACGGAAATAAATGCAAACTGTATACTATGGCTCTCTGAACGCCTCTTCACTAGCGCATCAGATTTAAACTTCCTACGTGCTCGGACGAGCCGCGTACCTCTTCTTTAAGTTCTGAAAGTTCAGAAATGAGTTAAAGAAGATCCTGACGATAATCTCAACAGCACTCACAATAGAGCACCAAACTGAGCATCGACGAACTCCTAGCAAGCTAGAGGTGGGACCAGGTGCCCGGGAGGAGTAAGTATCCCCTGTTGGCTAGCCGCACCCGCCGTCAATGTTCATGCTCGAAAATGATAATATATAAAATACATGCACTGTCTGAGGTTATGTCTATATGAAAAATATTCAAAACACTTACTGTCAAAGTCACCTATGATTTTAATTCATTTATACTCAGGGCACAGTTTCTAGTATTTGCCGGAGAAAAACGTATTACTCGGAATCCATTGAAAGGTAGAGAGAAAAAATTTCGATATTGATGGTTGAGCGCTAACTCGAATAGCGGAACACTCACTTTCTACCCACAATGTACAGCAAAAAAGGCGTGAAAAAAGCGCATAATTCATTTCTAACTCACCCAAGTTCGAACGAATTGAATTATTTGATCATATCCTCGGAAAAGCAGGCGACCGACTTTTTTCTTACATTTGTGGTTGAAGATTGATCTGCCTTTGATCCTTCTAATTTTGTTTATTAGGCAAACGTTAACAGAACGAAACGAAAATTCCAATGATACATACTCTGATGCTGCATTTGTCCCAAATTTTTGAAGAAAAAAAATTATAGTAAAATTTCCAAAAAGATTTTACAAGTTTATGATATCTAAATCCTTGACTATATAATTTTTATATTAATTTGCTTATTTTTATCATGGAAGTTAGTAACATGAGAGCAAGCTCTATATCGTATCTAATGAGTTCAGAGATGTAAATGCTCAACGATGGCAATATTGGAAAATCGCCATCAGGCCGAGGAAAAATATCTATGTTGATGCCAAAGTCTTCCCTTATGGTGAATTTCTTTGTTATTGATTTTTATATCCAGATTGAAAAATGGTGTAGCCATATCATCTGTGTTAGCTTTATTCAATGTGAGCTATGGTTTATAAATTTGATCTTTGCATTGGTCAAAATGCGGTTTATCAATTAATATTGGTGCCGTCGAAACTTTTCAAGTCGTCAAATTTCTTACGTTTTTGCAGATTTTGCATGAATTCTTTTTCGTATATGTATAAAAACAAATCCGCAACTAGAGGTGCACAATAAGTATCCATCGAAATTCTAACAATTTGCCTGAACAAATGAGTTTTAAAAAATAATCGTCTGTCTCTTCAACGCATTTGAAGTTTTATGTTTTAAAATTTCTTGAAATTTCTAAAACGCGGGTCCTGTAGCATCATATCCCACCCATTCTGCTACGTCATTAGGTACATTTTTGGAAATAATAATTTTCACTTTTTGGCTATATTACATTGATTAGACTGAGGATCACTGACGAGGGTTAAGTACCCGAAACGTGCATGTCTGATCCATGCTGCAAATTTATCTGGTCTCAAATAATGTCATTGAATTTGAAGACGTTTAACATTAAAGTAGATCCTGACGACAATCTCCACACCACTCACAATAGAGCACCAAATTGAACAATGACGGACCCCTAGTAAGCCAGAGGTGGAATAAGATGCCCGGGAGGAGTAAGCATCCCCTGTTTGACTAGCCGCAACCGCCATCGATGTTCACGCACGAAAATGAGAATAAGATTCACAAAAGATGCACTTGGTGAGGTTATGCCTATAGAAAGTGTCACCAAATATTACAAAACTGTTGTCTAAAAGAAAGGACAAGGCCTTGCACAACTCAGATCATGATTTTAACGATTTTTATTCAACATAGAAAAAGAATCCTTTTGTGTCAGACGTACATATAATTGTTTTATCCTCTCGATGAAAACACTATTCGATAAGTTTTGATAAGCGATCGTTTATCTTCTCATCAGGGAGATTGATGTACTCGTTAGAGAAGTCGTAGGATGAGATAGATTTAGATTTAAAATTAAATGATTTGAATTTGTCTATCACATCATTAGAATTCGTTAATGACCAAAAGTAATTGATATCGCTATTATTGAATCCAGTTTCACAATATTTTGAGACATTATCTTTAATTGCTGTTAACGCTGTATCAAATTCTTTGATAAAACAAGTAGTGCAATTGCTTGAGTTAGCAATAAATCGGAATTTGTTAGGAGATTTGCGAAGTTCGCACGTCTGAAATGAAGAAATTTCTTCCTTGTGCTTTAGTAAGACATTACAGCTAGTTTCATAATGCTGTCAACATAAGTGTTGGTCGTTCAGAAGTTATAGCGCTTTGTTGTTTGCTGCCTTGTCTGTTGGAGCAAAGACATACTTATTGCCCAAATCTCAAAGTTTAGATTTATAAAATGAAGCCGACCTTGAGGGTGCATCAGAATATACTTCCAACGCCTCATTTAGCACTTCGCGACACTTTATGAAATCTATCTTGGTAGGAATTCTATACTTCGGCCCTTTCTCGAGAAGACTACAAAGCCTCGAGTCGTGAATGATTGACAGGTCTTTTGCGATTATATGACTAGCCTTTTCGAACATTAACAACAGAGGTGACTTTATTGTAATTATAACTAAAATTTTGTACTTGTTTGTTATATTCATAACAGATAGTAGGGGGTGCTAAATTCTCGAATTACTGAGTTATCTTGCTCTGAACACGGTAACATTCGAAAATATTCGAGATGTTTCAAAGGACGAAATCCTATAAAATGAAAATACGTTCAACCCAAAGGGGTAGGGCCACGAGACCCCTAAATCGGCCCTTGATTTTTCTCTTAAAATAAATTTCATGAGGAATACTTGATATCTCTCATGAAAATACACGAATGTTTACCGCTTTTCATGAAAAGAATAATATCACCAAACAATGTGCCATTTAACTGTAATGACGTCATGAAGTGACGTCATTTTGACGTTATTGACAAAATATGGCGAAAATTGCTGGGAATTTTCTCTTTTGTCGTAGAATTCAATGGGGCCGCATGCGTTAACTGAGATAAAACGTTTATGACAAAAGGATACAATGATAATCTTTCACATATAAATTTTCCATCATAGTTAATGCATGCGGCCATTGCTTATTTAATAGAAATATTGAGTTTTTGCATCAATTTCGCCGAATATGACCTATTTTGGTGTTTTTAAAGGGCTAATAGGTGTTGATAAAAGCAATCTTTACAAAAAGTAGATTCATGATTTAGAAGAGAACGTTTCAAAATGTCAAATAACAGTTAAAAATTCTATGAAGTACAATGTTCAAAATTTATCTAAATAAGGGCCAATATCGGGCTTCGTGGCCCTACCCCTTTAATGCACCAGATTCGTGTTAAAGGGATTTTCAGAAAAAGCAAATGGTCCCATACACCAAGGCCCCTTTTTCACTAATAGATTGGAAATTCTACAGTGAATTCTTTTAATTTTTACATAAAAAAGAGCATTAATGAACTATTGAAGTTCCGCTTATATTCAAAGAAGTTACTATGTGTGATGTCTATTTTTTGAAAGGGATATTCGGTAAATCCGGATATATCGCCATCGATTCCGGCCTTGAGTATTCTTTTCTCAATTCGTATGCCTGAGAGGGTTTGAACATGTCACATGATCACATGTTTTTTAAACGTGGCCAATCATGTAAAAATCAATAAATTTTTACATCGATATGGTCCGTTATGTCATATTGGAGGCGTGACTTTATCGGAATTCCAATGGGGACCAATTGTACCCCACTCCTTGCCAACATTTTCCTTTACTCGTGCGAAGATGAATTCATTCAATCTTTGGTCTCTGAAGGGAAAAGATACGTAGCTTCTGACTTTAACTTCACTTACAGTAACACAGACGATGTGCTCTCCATCAATAATCCAAAATTCGCGGATTACCTGAGCAGTATCTATCCTTCGGAGCTTGAAGTCAAAGAAACTATAGAGACAAATAATTCAGCATCCTATTTCGACATAATGTTGTCCCACGACACTGATGGTCACATGAACACCTCACTCTATGACAAACGTGACGACTTCAATTTCAGCATTACAAGCTTTTCTGAGTAGCAACAAACCTTCAACGCCTGCTTATGCCGTGTTCATATCTCAGTTGATACGCTATGTGAGAGCATGTACAAAATACAAGGATTTTGTTCTAAGAGCTAGGCGTCTTTCAGATAAGCTTCTCAGTCAGGGACATGTTTGTGACCGACTAACATCGTCACTGAGGAAGTTCTACTGTCGATATGGGGAACTCGTCATACACTATGATGTCCCACTCTCCAGAATGGTGGATGATATTCTGTCATAGACCATTTGAACCATCCAACCAATGATTGTACTCTTTGTCTTCCGAAATGGAAGTAACCGGATGTGACAGTTCTACCGAATTGAAGCGGCGGGTGTTGCATGCAGCAGGAGATGCTTACTCTTCCTGTGTACCTGGTCTCACTCCCATATCGGGAGTTCGCTTCTTTTCACGTGGTGGAGGTTTTTGTTTGTTTGCTTTGGTTCCTGTTTTATCCTGATTTTGTATGCCTTCGGTTTCTGATTTTCTGAATTTTCGATTTTGTGCTGTATACAGGGATATGGTCATTATCCATATTTGTCATTTATGTTAATTTGTTAACATATTAACTTGCTCCACCACTCCATTTTGTCTTTTAATGTCCACATCCTAGAAAAAATATATAATCCAACTAACAATCCGAACCTCAGAACTCCGTGTAGACGTAAAAAGGAAGATCATTGGATTCGATAATTGGGCACAGCAGCCCCTATGGCTGCAAAGACCATCTCAGTTATGTTGGAAATCTGACAATTCCTGGATTCCAATCGGTTAATGTATTTGGGCTGTTTGATCAATAGGGCTGGTACGATTCAGGCATCTTCGATTCGGTTCGGTTTCAAATCACAAGGCCTCGGTTCGATTAATTTCGATTCGGTTCATTTGAATGAGTTTAAATACAAAATAATATATTTTAATTAGATAAATTTCACAAAATTTAATATGAAAAAAAATCTAAATTGATTTGACCAACCCACTACTTCAGTGTAACCTTATAGAGCATTAATAAGCATACATACCTGAAGACTGTGTGGGTATATATTTTTGAAAAATCATATCAGTTTATTATTGTGGATGCATGTGCTCCAACAAAACAGCATGCACTGTGAGAAATTCAAATAATATATAAATACAAATTTCTACACCTCATTTTTCAATAACAAAGTATTGACAGGTTTCCAGTAAATATTTCAGTGGACATATAGCTTTCTTTACATGATATTTGGCGACTACAATCCCCGTTCATTCATTTTGCTGCTTGTACAAAGCTTCTGTCCAGTTGACGGAAAGCGAAAGTAAATCTACTTTCACTTTTCTTTTCATGAGAGGTCTGCAAGGGAGCGGTGCACTTAAATCGGCGCGATAAGCAAATGTACGCTCTTTTCTTACTTTTTGCCCTTCTTAAATGTTATTTCTGAGCTATTTAAGTGTTTTGAATATATTTTCCTGACATTGTCGCCATAGCACTTTCTATATAGACATAACGTAAGAGAGTGCATGAATGTTAGATATTGTTTTCATTTTCGTGCTTAAACATCGACGGCGGGCGCGGCTAGCCAACAGGGGATGCTTACTCCTCCCGGGCACCTGGTCCCACCTCTAGCTTGCTAGGGGTCCGTCGATGCTTAATTTTGTGCTCTATTGTGAGTGCTGTTGAGATTATCGTCAGGATCTTCTTTAACTCATTTGTGTCAGACTTATGCCCTTTGCCGTGTAGAGCTCGTTAAAAGGTTCCCCGCGAGGGGTACAACAGTAAGTGTTTTGAATATATTTTCCTGACATTGTCGCCATAGCACTTTCTATATAGACATAACGTAAGAGAGTGCATGAATGTTAGATATTGTTTTCATTTTCGTGCTTAAACATCGACGGCGGGTGCGGCTAGCCAATAGGGGATGCCTACTCCTCCCGGGCACCTGGTCCCACCTCTAGCTTGCTAGGGGTCCGTCGATGCTTAATTTTGTGCTCTATTGTGAGTGCTATGAGATTATCGTCAGGATCTTCTTTAACTCATTTAAATATTTTTCTGGTCACTATTTTGCTCCAGTTTACTTTGATAAGTTACGTCTGAACCGAATCGAAATCTGCAATTCTACGTCGATGCATCGAACTGACAATTCTAATTTCGAAACACCGAAATTTTTGGTGCACCGCCCAGCCCTATTGATCAAACAACAAGAAGACGTCGAAGACATGGCATATGAAAATACAACAAACCAGATATTCATAATATATCTTTCGACGGTCTCTTGTCATTTGTCAACCAACAGTTAGGCCTTTACCATATTCGTACGAAGTTGTATCTCTTCTATGGAACGCCATCGCTGTCTTATAGTGAGATATTTCAATATATGGGATGGTTTAATCAATATACGCGGTGGTAAAAAGAAGGGAGGAGATCTCCAACAAGACCCCGTTGCAGCATCAACAGTAAAACACCAAAACACCCGATGCAAAAACACAAAAGACGAGTACAGCACGAGACGGAAAAGAGACACACGACATGTAAACATCAAACACAAAAGACTACACATAAACCGACGAGACCAAAGGGTAACCGGTGCCGACTTTGGACGGCCATCTGTCACGCAAGTAGCAAATGGTGTGGTTATCCTGGATTACGTGCGCACAACCCTCTCACTTCTCCAATTACCCAGAGGTATCGAAGAACGTACAATTGTGGTGTAAAACAACCTCCTCACTGTAAGATGACATCACACAAACAAGACCGCAAAACGCAGAGGCCCCAGAGACACAGATGAATATGTAAATGGATATAAAAAGAGGGCATGCGTAATACAGTCCGTGCTCTGCCGGCTGTAGCGAGCTCATGTATGTAATCACCCGAGGAGTCCGACTGACATACACTATGATGTCCCACTATCCAGAATGGTGGATGATATTCTGTCATAGACCATTTGAACCATCCAACCAAAGATTGTACTCTATATCTTCCAAAATGGAAGTAACCGGATGTGACAGTTCTACCGAATTGAAGCGACGGGTGTTGCATGCAAGCAGGAGATGCTAACTCTTCCTGGGCACCTGGTCTCACTCTCATATCGGGAGTTCGCTTCTTTTCATATGGTGGAGGTTTTTGTTTTTGTTTGCTTTGGTTCCTGTTTTATCCTGATTTTGTATGCCTTCGGTTTCTGATTTTCTGAATTATCGATTTTGTACTGTAGACAGGGATATGGTCATTATCCATATTTGTCATTCAGAGAGGACAGGTGGTCGGGGCCCTGTCTTCTCTATAGAGGTTTGGACAGGGCCCGTCATGGAGTCCCGTCGTCACAGTCAGTCAGAGTGCAAGTCTCAAGGATGCGCTTGTACAAGACTGTAGATTGGTCAAGTACCAAGCCTAGTGTCCGTCTGGTGACATTAGGATCATATCCACGGTATAAAAGGCGTTTGATGATTCTGACGCATTTTCGATGGTTATGCTGCCTACCTTTGATCCTTTTTATTTTGTTTATCATATCACCATAAAAGACAGGTTGTGTAATACCCATAGTAATGTACTCTGTTGCATGTATAGATCCGAATTTTAAAAGAAGTTGACTGTAATTTTTGTAAAATTTCCAGAAAGTCTTAACTAGTTTATGAAAGCGAAAACCTTGACCTAAAAGTGTTTTGGTAATTTGTAAATTTCTACTGTGAAAATCCAAAATATCAGTACATGCTCTAGCGTACCGGATGAGCTGTGATATGTAAATGCCGTATGACGGTAATCTTGGAACATCACCGTCAGTACATTATATGGAGTGGTAAGTATAATATATGGAGTTTTTAACACATTATATGGTATGCTAAGTACATAATATGAGGTGCTAAGTACATTATATGGAGTGGTAAATACATTATATGCGGTGCTAAATACATTATATGCGGTGTTAAATACATTATATGTGGTGGTATGTACATTATATGGGTTGCTAAGTACATTATATGCGGTGCTAAGTACATTGTATGGGGTGCTAAGTACATTATATGCGGTGCTGAGTACATCATATGCGGTGCTAAGTACATTATATGCAGTGGTAAGTACATTATATGCGGTGCTTAGTTCGTTATGTGATGATTTCGTTATGATAAACATTCTTATGACCAAGATTAAACATTTCTGAGACTTGGATGCGTCGAATTACCCAAAAGGAACCAAAAGGACCCAGAGGGACCAAAAACCTCAAAAGGAACCTAAAAGGAACCCAAAAGCCAATATTTGAAAACTGATTATTTTTTTTATGGCTTGCAGAATTTCAAAATCATGCTTTGGTTCAAAGGAGCTGTTAAGATAAGGGCATGATTTAGCCCTGAAACCACTCGATTATTTCTCGTGCGCTGTACTTCCAATATAGATTAAGTTTGGTCAGGATAGAAATGTAAATTATAATAAGATTCCCAGTAGAAATTTTATTAAAATAAATTTGGCGAAAGATGTTATGACAACGGGTTGAAGAGGTAGGGGTACAGATGACAGAAGACGTCGAATATCGAATAGAATGCACAAAAGTGCATAATATTACATATTTATTTTTTTATGTTTATTATGCTTCTGACGCCTTTTCATGTCAAAATTGGAAAAGAGAAACTAACTCTGAAGTTGTTATTATATCAATATAATCGGCAAACTTTGCAATACGGAAACTGAAAAACGGTTTTATTTCGTTCTTCTCAGCCACTTATGTAGCTTTCTGGCGCGAAATACACACGGTGTAGAAATAGACAAATTTATTTCCTTCCAAACGGTTAAATATTTGAACGGAACACACTATGAATAGATTGTTCCATGATATAAAAAGAAAAAGATGGCAACTATAACCTACTTTAAATATCGCTATAGAAATAAATTTTAAAATAGTCATCCATCCCCCTTTTTTCGTTTTTGCCTGTGGGACATTGTTTTCCCCCTCGCTTCAGAACTCTACTTGGCCAGAAAATGTGTTTTATTGATATAAACCTTTGGTTAAAGTGGCATTGTATAGCGAAGGGGTGTAAAAGCGTTTCCGTTTTCCATTGTTTTCTGTGTGAAAATGCTGACCCAAATAACGGTCTTTTCTTCCACCCCCCCCCCCCCCTGATACTGTGAGAAATGTTGAATCCTTTTGTGTTTATGTGTCCTTTTGGGTATTTGCTCTTTTGTCCTTTAAGTCCGTTTGATATCCTTTTGGGTCCTTTTGGGATAATGATAATCCGAGTCTCAAAAATGTTTAATCTTAGTCATCAGAATGTTTATCATAACGAATTCACCACATAACGAACTGAGCACCGCATATAATGTACTCACCACCCCATATAATGTTCTTAGCACCGCATATAATGTACTAAACACTGCATATAATATACTGAGCACCGCATATAATATACTTAGCACCCCATATAATGCACATACCACCCCATATAATGTACTTAGCACCCCATATAATGCACTTAGCACCGCATATAATGTACTTAGCACCCCATATAATGTACATACCACCGCATGTAATGTTCTTAACACCGCATATAATGTTCTTAGCACTCCATATAATGTACTTAGCACCGCATATAATGTATTTACCACTCCATATAATTTACTTAGCACTCTGTATAATGTACTTACCACCGCATATAATGTTCTTAGCACCGCATATAATGTACTTAGCACCGCATATAATGTACTTACCACCGCATATAATGTACTTACCAGCGCATATAATGTTCTTAGCACCGCATATAATGTACTTACCACCGAATATAATGTATTTACCACTCCATATAATGTACTTAGCACTCTGTATAATGTACTTACCACCGCATATAATGTTCTTAGCACCGCATAAAATGTACTTACCACCGCATATAATGTACTTACCACCGCATATAATGTACTTACCACCGCATATATTAATTAAACCATCCAATATATTGAAATATCTCATTATAAGACAGCGATGGCGTTCCATACTCTTCCTTTAGAGAAATTGCATGACTTGTACGAATCATCAATGTTTTTACATTTTGCCGACACCGGTTCAGCAGAATATCGCCTACAAAGTATTATTATGGACATCTCGTAAAAATAGACTTTTTATGGCCGTCAGATCTGACAAACCTGTTCTCAATGAAAATCGTCCCTTCCTTAAATTCAAATTTACAAATAAAGGGATCGATGCTCTGCGTTTAGACAACATTCTAAATAACAGTTATGAATGGATAAAAACCCTCCTAATTTCAAATACAAGGAGGCGCCTTGCACTTCCTACACATATAAACAATCCGTCGCTTCCATGATATTCAATTATAAACAAAATTTGACATGTCTAGATGTACACCACCTTTCACAAAACCATACTTAGAAGAAGAATAGGGCGTTTTCGGCACTCAGTTAACAAGAGGCACGAGTCAATTTTTCATGACCCTGTTGTTGCTAAAGAACTTTCTGACCTCCATTAAAAATACATCATTGTTCCTGCTGACAAAGCGGCAAACAATTTAACTTTCGTTTGAAAGTCATACTTATTCAAATGCTTAAGAGAGGAACTAGGATTACATTCAGCACCTGGAAATCCAACATACACACTTACAAACTTATCTGTATCTGAAATACTTGACAACCACAAATCTGTACTTTCATACTGATGACTCTGATCTCGTACTACCTTATATCTACTGGATTCCAAAAAATGCACAAAAATCCTTACAAACGCCGATTCATTGCCGGTTCGTCCAGGTGCTCCACAAAACTTCTTTCCATTTTGCTTACGAAAATATTGACTCGCATCAAGCAAGGTCTTCAAACATACTGCGAGAAAACATATTCCAGAAATGGAATCAATCAGATGTGGATCCCAACGAATTCTAATGATTTTTGGAAAAGTTAAAAGCCACCAATTTCAATCATATAACCAGCATAAAATCTTTCGACTTCTCCACGCTGTACACTAACATTCCAAACCAAAAGCTCAAAAACAGACTGGCCAATATTATTCGCTATACCTTTCTTTCAAAAAATGGGAACATGAGATACAAATACCTTGTCATAGGGCGGGAGGAAACTTATTTCGTGACGGAATACTCTGATTCAAACAAAAAGTATACCGAAGACGATATCATTCGGATGCTTGAGTTTTTGATTGACAACATTTTGGTGGTACCAATTGCACCCCACTGCTTGCGGACTTATTTGTATATTCATACGAAGCTGACTTTTTCCAGACCTTGCTCTCAAACGGGCGAAAACACCTCGCATCGCAGTTCAATTTTACCTTCAGATACATAGATAACATGTTCAATGCTCAATTTGGTGCTCTATTGTGAGTGCTGTTGAGATTATCGTCAGGATCTTCTTTAGCTCATTTGTGTCACACTTATGCCCTTTGCCGTGTGGAGCTCGTAAAAAAGTTCCCCGCGAGGGGTATGACAGTTAGTGTTTTAAATACTTTCCCTGACATGGTCGTCATAGCACTTTCTATATAGAAATGGCCTCAGACAGTGCAGTTCATGCTTTTCATTTGTTTTCATTTTCGTGCATGATCATCGACGGCGGGTGCGGCTAGCCAACAGGGGATGTTTACTCCTCCTGGGCACCTGGTCCCACCTCTAGCTTGCTAGGGGTCCGTCGATGCTCAATTTGGTGCTCTATTGTGAGTGCTGTTGAGATTATCGTCAGGATCTTCTTTAGCTAATTAGGATTAAATGTTGCTTATCACATTATCACAAGGTCACATGATTAAGGTCACTCCTTACTTTAGTTATGAAATTGTATATGCTAATCATGCCCATGTTGACAAAGCCATATCCATGGAAACGCTAGGAAAAGATATCCTTGTCTTACCATATGCTGTCATGTGGGATGAGAAAAGCCCACCCGAGGAGTCTGGTTTCTGGTCAGGGAACGAGGCTTGCCGAGAAACCAGAAACCAGACCCCGAGGGTGGGCTTTTCTCATCCCACATGACAAACATATGGTTGATCGTTTTTCTCCCATTTCTTGGGGCCTTTTTTGAAATTCCATGAAATCGTCAACTTTATCGAATTCGAAAAATAAAGGAATATTCGTTTTCAGCGCCCTCAAAAATGGTTTATTCTAAAAGAATAAACCGTAGTCCTTAGCCTTAATTGGTTTAATAGGAATTAGAATGTTAAAAAAAGAGTTTTGAAACGACGTTTTTGTTGAGAGGTCGCCGCTTTAGGTGCAAAAATCATGACGTCACAATGGATAAAAACGACGTCACAATATGGATACGGCCTATACGGCCGACGTCAACAGTCACGCGAGGTACATGTGGGATAGAGTAACTCTACATGACGCGTCGCTATGGGCAAACTCTATCCCCATGGGGGCAAATGGGAGAAAAATAATGAACCCCCAGATGTGATA